>JAVTVY010047064.1:0-22259 GCA_036873755.1 Hanleya hanleyi | reverse complement strand
TTAAGGAAATTCCTTAACATGGTAAGGAATATTCCTTAGTTATGTTGAGGAATATTCCTGCTGGTGTAACAGTCGGGGAATATTCCTAAAAATTTTATGGAATTTTCTTTTCTGTGTACCTGACCAGGTGTGTATAAAAGCTGACCTCCACATTTTCCTGTCCACAATCAGACCCATGTCATCCTTAGATCCTGCCGATATTCTGCGATATTTGGCCAACATTATCGACAAGTACGAAGCCGAGAAAAGTCAGCAAGAGAAGTGTTCCGTATACGTCGAGCTGCTCAAAGGAATAATCAGGTAGCAGTATGCCAACAAAATTCCGTTGTTTTGATCATTGAAAGTGAATATATTTATTATGAGTTTTATCTTTATTGTTTGAGCGAGATACTATTCTTTTTTGGTATCACCCATTTACATAGAAATGGGAACAGTGGGTCATTGTGACCCGCAATTAATATATTTTGTAGACTTCATATATGGCTAATGTGTATGCATTACCGGTAGTTCAACCTAAGGCGCTCGCAAACTAATGGTGTATTCGTGACAAACACCGGGTATATTTGCCTATTCCATCCAAGATCTAATAAGGGAGGCCCATAGGAGACATCGATACAAATTTTTTTCTGCAAAACAGATTTTAGTTGATCACATGTTTTCTTTACATTTTTGTCATTTCTAGTAACGTCGTCATAAATGACTTTATCGGGGGTTTTTTGAACGAAAACCAAACAAAACTCTTGGAAACGTTTACACCGTTCAAACCGCAGAGTAAACCTTTAAACCGTCGAGTTTGCTGATTGTCCGAGGATATGTGTTTGTTTTTATTTATATAATGTTCTCGCCGCTTACATTCATATCAATATTCACCAGCCTCTTTAACTTATACAAGACTCGTATGTATAATCGAATTGTTTACTACAGGGATAGAACAAGCCCCCTGGGGTTTTATTCCCGCCAACTGCCTTTTACAACTATAAATTGTACAATTAATTTATCTTGTAAATGTCCCTCCCGCAGGCCTGGTAGGGTTAAACAAGGAATCGTTTGCATGAAATAGTCCAAGATATATAGAAAACATGCAAATTTGTCCCCGTCTTTGGAAGACCCACGGAATATGCCGTTAAAAGAATACAAGTAGTGGCCTAGTTACCCACTGAATGGCAGCTTCCACACCTTTATAGAACAATTACATATCGCGACTTGCATTCATAGAAACAGAAGAACGTGCTATTTCTCGTTTTGATTTGTTGTAACGTATGCTCGTCAATATGTTGTATTTTTCATTGTAGTGAACAAGCTCCTGCTGGACAAGCAAAGAGGTGAAAAATCACGAGGAAAATTCAGTCTTACATGGATATGACTTAGCATAAATTTCAAGATTTTCTGCTAAAATTATCTTGTTTTTTCATTCCATTTTCGTCCTCACTCGCCTCCTGGGTAGGAGGGAGAGACAGAGAGAGGGGGGCTTAGCGCTTTATTGACCTACTTACAACCGTTGTCGTCAACAGGTCACTTTCGGCTGACCTTTGTGAGGTCACTCTCGGTTCCGGTCACGTGATCGGAAGTGCACAATAGTGGAAATGCGCACAATAGCGGAAATCATGCGCAGGGTTAAAGGTGACTTTATGTCACATGACCGGAACCGGAAGTGACTTCACAAAGGTCAGACGGAAATGATCTGTTGGCGCCACCTGTCGGAAGTAGGTCAATAACGCAGTAACTCCCCTTTCTATACTACTCTCTGGTAAACATGTTCACGTGTAAACTGAATGGAAAATCGGAAGTATTAATCGCGGCGGACACTGGGCTCCAGGTTAGGACTTTCGTCTCCTGGAAGCCGGTGTTCCAGGACATCCAAATCCAGACCTGAATGCCCGACGGACAATTAAATCCAGATCTTAGTGCCTTGGGACATTTACGTCTAGACGCGAGTGTCCCCCGGACACTGGATGCATCGGGCCACCGTTTCCGTCACACCGGTTCTCTGTTCGGATAAGCGGTATAATTTGGCTATATCTGAACTTGTAGTGACAGTCGTAATAGTTCGTTCCTTGAAAAACTGATTGATTTCTTAGTTTGAATATATAGTTAAATAATTCTACTGGAAGACTATAACTCAGGCAACGGGATACTACCGCGTCGTAATGATGTTATTCGTACAAGAGATTATATTATTTGTCGTTTTGAGATGGAGACCGATATCTCAAACATCATACTGTATTCAAAATAGCGAACAATTCATTTTCGCACGAATAATCTAATCTTTGGTATTTTGAAAGAATACGTTTATTCTTAAATTATGGAAACTTTTGTTTGAATATGCGTAAATGTGTTGCCATAGTAACTATCTCAGTTTAATAGAAATAACATGGGAATGGATAGGAAATTGTCAAGAGATTCAAGTGTTGTCCCTCAGAAAGAAAATTAAGCCGGATACCCTCATGTATTAAATTTGTTGTTAGATCAAACAGGGTGATTTACGTTTCATATAAGAATTCGATTAAAAATCTATGTTTAGTTCTATCTATGAAACCAGTTTTATTGTTATCTTCTTATCCCATGCTGATGACCCACCCACATAAGCTGATACGGTGAACCCGAGTATTATTTCATTTTTTGTTATGTATACCAGTGATATTTTTTATAGAAGTTTCAATAAAAGTCTTTGGTGAAAAGAGCGGTATCGATCTCCGCTTCAACTGAAACTAGGTCTGCAACAGCCAATTGCCTAGAAGACGGAAGAAATTGCCTAACCTACGTGGTCAATTAACTCTCTTGTCTACACAACATGGATGATACTACACAGCACATGACGACGGAAACATCAGAAAATAGAGGTACAATAGAGCAAAGCCTAGAATTGTAACCAGTTGGCTCAAGCGGAACTTATTCACATGGCTACAGATTTTATCCCATCTACCTCGAGATATTCGTCGATAGTTAAGGAGGCTACACAATCTGGCAAATGGAGAATAGTGGATCCGATTGCTCGAAAAAAATTAGATGGGGACATTTCCCTCTCCACCTCCCCCTATTTCTTTTCGTTATTCATTGGTGCAGGGGGTTGCAACATTACTTACTACATATTTGGTTCAAACCCTAACAGAAAATGTTGAAAACCCCAAAAAGGTCGCCATGTTGACATCACAGTGACGTCATCTTCTAGTAAATAAAAGCGTCTAGTCATTCAATACTCCGTATTCTTCATCCATAGGATGTTTGCTGTATAAAGTCGTTTTTATCCCACCTACCGCTATATTCAACGATAGTTAAGGAGGCTGAAAGATCTGTCAAATGGAGAATAATGGATTCAGTTGCTCGAAAAGATGGGGGGATATTTCGATTTTCCTTTTTCACGCTTTTTCTGTCAAACTCTAATTAATATGAGAGAGAATAATTAGCTGAGAAATAAGTGCGCTTCTAGTCAAGAAAGACTAGAAAATATGGACTGGAAAGAATAAAAACGTGAATTTCTTATGACACTTCGTGGTCACCATTTTGCATTTACCCATAAATCTTGGCACCTAGTATTATGAGTCTCAACATAACGCCAACATGGTTCGTGAAAAATACAGGTCAGATAGGAATAAACTAGTTAAACTACTCAAAACACGTTTAACTGGCTCTCGATTCTTGTACAGCATCATCGTTACTCGAATGGCGATGGTTTGAAGGGTTTTCTCCCACATAGCATGATGAGAATCAGTAACCGTGATAACATACTGTCAAAAACAAAACAAAATGGTAGCCTACACTTCGCACTTCTTGTCCAAACATAACAGGCTTAGCATAACATCATATCTGTAGTAATCTACGTCAAACTAACCATAACTATCCTGGCTGCTACGTATCCTCTCGAACGACATTCTCGTCCCCAAGGGTTGGTGCATTGGCAAAATGTTCGAAACATTGACAGAACATTGTCGCTCTGACGAATCAGAGTGATTGTATTTATGTGGATGGTGTGTGAATCTTCTATGGATGGCCTGTTTTCTTGATCTTTGGACGAGAATGTACCTGCCTTGAAATTGGAATAGTGTACCATTTCAGATTAACTATCGTTAACCTATCCAAACACCTGGAAAGCAAAATACTATCGATGGAAATATTTTCGAATTTAAAAATACTTGTCAGGCGGCTGGATATTCTTCCATTTCAATCGGAAGCTTAGTTGCGGTGGATGTGCATTGCATCATTAGCATAAATCAAGGATAACACACCATCAAAAAATGTTGAGTATTAACATCGAGCAACATTTCGCGATTGTTCTGCAATTACTTGACAATGTTGATAGGGTCTCCCCAAAAAACATCGCCTAAGTTAGCATAGGAAATTTCCATCACGTGCGCTCATTAGGAGATATTGATTTTGCTTATAATGTTCAGTGTGCATGGTTGCATGCTATCTCGATTCTGATCAGCTCATTTACCAAGACAAGAATTGCAAATTACATGTAGACCATTGGTTAATACTTTAGGAGTGTTATGTAAGGTTTGTGTCCTTTCAGTGATGAGACCACGTGTATGTCACAGATATAGACTGATAATGGACCATTACAGACACTCTCTGATTGGCTGGATAACCTTCCAATTTCTCCACAAGCCAATGAAAATATCGGATTCTATATTGAAATTTTGAACTGACCAATCAAGTATATTCAGACTGGAACATATAACTTAATGCGTCAAGATATCTAATATACAAGCGCTTAATCCGTCATTCAATATTCAACCGTCGGCCATTAAAGAATTTCCGCGTCCATAATCAAAAGACCTGATTCATATAATAGCACCAAATTAGAAGAATAAATCATAGTATATATAAAACTAGGCTAGATTCCTGCAAGAGAGAAGTGGTCAACAGTTTCAATGATGACAGGAAGACATCATGGGGTTCCAAAATTATCATATCCGTATCGATGATCAGCATTCTTTATACATATGATTCTCGTATGAACACTATGAGGATCTTGAAATACATAGTTTCATACGGCCCCTAGCCCCCTTATAGTGAATAAACGCAACATAAGGGTGATGAGAAAGATGCCGGCGTACAGAGAAGAAGTCGTATGATACCTAAGGCCAATATACTAGTTGCATTATATCTAAAACATCGTAATATCCAAAACCGATTCCTGTGATCATTTGTATCTGCAGCCATGCTCTTATTCTAGAGGTTCATGTGTAACTGACATCTTGAATGGTATGACCTTACGACGTCTATCATTTGCTTGAACGGTATTAAAAGCGCGGCTGAGATACTAAGACTACGTCCGAGAATCATCCGTATTCTCGAGTATGAATGCTAGGTGCCGAGGGATGCTTTTCTGTAGAGTCATATAGTTGATTTTTAGTCACCAGAAGTCGTCAATATTTCCCGCCTTTTGCATATCGCTTGAATTTGGACACAAATATTCAGAAGCGAATATGTACTAGTAATAGCAATGGACTACGGCTGATGTAATGGATTATAAAATCATTCAAGTGATATTCTCTTACTACTGTACAGAATAACATAACTAGATGATATAATTTCATTTTAACATTTGCAATAACATATACACACAAACACACATACGAAAACGATGAAATATTCAGACTTAAGATCCGTGACTTTATATTGAGGTCATTTTAAGCCTATTTACATACCCCTCCCAATCGAAGAATATGGGCAATCGATAATGACGGCCAATGAAGGTGTGACTGAATGTTTTTTTTCCTTTTTACTCATAAATATGCTCAAATTCGTTTTATTTCAAAGTAACTAATTATTTCCTGACTTATTATGTGGCATTTTCTGAGAAATAGCACAAAAACGAATACCAAAGTCTGGCCCAAAAAATCGACCAAATCTCCTTTTTTTCTTCTGAATTTGACGTCATCAGAGTGGCCATCTTGGATTTCTTTCCATTTGTCTTGTAGAATTTGACCCCAAGATATATTGGTCTAAGTTTCAGTCTCCAAGCACCCCCCCCCCTTGAACACATCCAACCCCCACCACACAGGTACACCGTCCAAGCCATGGAGGGATAACCGAGTCGATAATAACCAGACAATATCATCTATCAGTGTAAACATGAAGAACAAATATAACCTAAAAGCCAGTTGTTCCACAGATTAGTTTAACATACATTAAGATAAATGTAACTCCGAAGATTGAAGTCATGGTGGTACGTGGTATGATACTATATTTCGGCTATAATTTATACCATCATCAGGATCGTATGAGCACCTGTAGCATACAAAACATATATATATAGTGTGAAAACAATAGTATGAAAAACAATATTATATATATATATATATATATATATATATATATATATATATATATATATATATATATAAAATTTAACTTGCTAAGCAGCAATGCAAAGACCTGTCTCCTGTCAATAATAATTGGCGAGGAACCATGGCTGTAGAAACTGAGAAAAACTATTCTGCAGATTTTACAGATTTGTGCTTCATACGCCATCCCCCTCATAGAAAATAGGCCGCCATTTATTGTTGCTGCCAAAAATCAACTGTACATCAGGGCTAGAAATGTTCCAGAGACATACCCCAAGCAGCCTAAAGTGACAAACTGACTGTGTAGTGGGTGTTGCACGAAACCATTTTGAGTCGGTCCTGGCTCCTGGACTATTAAGGGTATGGTGAAGTTTTTCGATTTTCACAATCAGTAAATTCTTCTTGCAAAAATTTAAAATGAAAGCAAGAGATATATATTTAGCAGAATGGCAGGAGTCACTGCAATCACCTACATTATTATTATATACAAATACGTGAAAGAACAGTCTTGTTTCGAAGATTATTCATTAAAAGTAACCAACATTTATCATAGAACCGCACAAGTGAGACTTATCTCGTAATTTGAAAATTGAAACCGACCGTCGGCATGGAAGTGCCAGATTCGACACAATATTTAGAATTTGTGAGAAATGCATGAATGGCGATGCTGAGAGAGCGCGAGAATGCCAGAGTGCGAGATTTAATCGTTTCTCGCATTTTCGCTCTCGCGCATGCTGACGTTTTACACAGAGCGAGAATGCCAGGTCGAAAACGCGAGAACGTCAGATTGATCTCATGTTCTCTCCTCGCATTATTGCATTCTAGTCTTATGTTCTCGCATTCTGGCGTTATGAACCTATCGTATTGATAGGTCGAGGACAATAGTGGCCGATATCGTTTTCCATAGCCGCTCCCACATATTTGGGCTCTGTCAAGTGAAGCCTTTAATTGTGCAATCCATACAGAATATGTTAACCCTGCAAGACATGAACTTTTTAGACGTATACCCAGTCCAAAGCTTGGGGTGTGTGGGGATATTTGGTATGGAGTGAAACTTCCAAATACATATTTAAGGATCCAGTCAAGGTAAACCAAGATGGTAAATCGGGGAATACCATCTAGACGTAACCCTATGAAAACTTCGTGTGAAATTTTCGCCGATATTACGAGATCCCCTAAGCCAATCACGACAATTCTGCCTTTTCTCTCTGATAATGATTGGCGTTAATTAGTTCACGGAGATTAACATCTTCGCGCGGTACAAGCGGCACAATCTTTTGATATTTCCTACACCCTAACAGAGCCAGACTTTTCGGCGCTAGTAAACTCTTTGGTCTTTACGGTTTACCACGCACACTATCTGGAAGTGATGGCATATTTGGATACTGTTTCCCTAAAATGTTTATATATTAGTCCACATGATACCGTGTGTAATTACTGTGGGCGTGAGTTTGAAATTGTTTCCCCAAGCTTGCCACCTGATTGGCTAACAAATGTAGTTTCAAATTCGCACGGTATTTATATAGGGCTGAAGGCAGATATAATATTCCGTGATATTATATTTGAGTATACTGAGATTGTTAAGGATCATGCTTAGAAACTGTAAAAAATAATAACCAAGATGGCTGCTACATGTATGATGACGTGACGGCATATTCTAAAAATGTGTTTTATTGATGATTCCCTGGAAGAATTTCTTATTTATATATATTCTCCAGAAAGACCACACATTAAATTAGGAAATATACATCTGATGTGGCATAAAATAATCTGGTGTCCTTTTATGCGAAAAAGGCGAAAATTATGAGAAAAAAAACACAAAAAAAACACACACGAAAACGCGAACGAAATGATACAGCCTCAAATCATCACGGGCTACCCTAATGCATAAAGCTACCTGATGTTATTAATATATTTTTTTTGTGTTTCAAATTCATAATTTCGCGGTAATATGAAGGCATATGAATTCAAATCCACGCGCCTTGAGACCTTGATATGAGTACGTGTGTTTGTTTATCTATGGCCTGATCACTCCCATGCAGCGTCTGTATCCGTGCAGTAGTTCAAACTTCCAGACCAGTCTTCTGTCCTTCTTAAGGGTATCGTGAATAAAGTTTCGGCATGACGATCCTTAACGTTACAAGGAAAATATCCATGTCAAAATCGTGACTATTAACATTTTCGCATTTTAACCGTTTCAGAGCCCCTGTGAATGGAAACACAATATCCTCTCCCAAGTTACTCTTAATTTTCAGGATGGCTTGGAGCGTGGGATCGCTCTTCACTCTATCAACTGGTCAATCTCAGCAACCCGGTATTGTTGTACACTATGGTACCTTTAATAGAACAACAAACACAGCACATCTGGACCAAATATGGCCCACATTTCCCCAGAGAAATCACATACGCATCCGAAAATGCCCTCCTTATACCAGTTCTCGAGTGCGCATGCGCGTATCACTGAACCTACGACGCAAATAACAATCTGAACGTCCGTTCAGCACCACATGCCACTAGTCACCAATTTTGGCTTGTGTTTCTTCCTACATGTGTATATATGTACTCCCAAGTGCCCGCCCAATCCGATCATATCTGGGCTTTCTCTAACACTCGCCGAGTGTCACTTTGCACAGTGGACCCAATATATGGCTGTCAGGAATGCCTTGAATTAGGCAAGTAATCAATTAAATAATAAGATGGGTTGTCACGGCACTGGTGGTAAATGCACAAGTCAAAGAGTATTTTGCAGAAATAAAATATATCCATTTTAATACATGAAAATACATATACTCACTTTACACCCAAGGTCAAAACCCACATACATGCACCCATTCCAGCCTTGGCTGTGCTTTCTCTATTACTAATGACTTCTCAGATGACGTCATGTAGTCATGTAACTTCTGCTCGATGGTCCACCAGGAGGTCCAAAGTCAATCCACCACACTTCCATCCCATTCTCACAATGAACAATCACAATCACAGCTATAAGATCAATTGCACACAAAAAATCGCCTCGGAAGTTTTCAAGGAATAACAATAGTAATCAATACTGGAAATGGGTAACTGGTCTGCTATGAAAGAAACTAGGTTGTGTATTTAAAAACGGTCACATTTATAAAATAACTTCTTCCAATGCGAATAATTATTTTGATTATGGAGGCCGAACATATTCTTGGTAACGGTGGCGGACTGGCTTAAAGATTTGACGCTTCTACCATGTTTTGTATTACTGGTTGTTAACCATGGAACGAGATATATCTTGAGTTGAATAAAATCGTTTTGTAGAACAATAATATATTGAAGCCTGAAAATCAAAAGTAAATCTTATTTCTCATATTTCGATCTTTAAAAAGCCATTTGGAAGCTTTCAGCAGACATAGCCATGTTAATTGTCGACCAAGTCGATATTATGTACATTACGATGATATATATATATATATATGAACTTTATTGCAGTAGGCCTACCGGCCTATGAGCATACATGTAGAATCTATACAAACATTTGATGGCGGCTCTGGGGCATCCCACAACATGATAAATACATTATGTTACTGCGTTGGCGGGAGAAAGTACGCCAGGTTGTCATATTACGTCTACCAATGCATCTCTCAGGTTAAAAGCTTTATCAACAAACAATGCAAGCTTTCTATTAATATACACACATTCAGAGCTAAGTAATCTAATAAACTTATCCCTCGTAGGATTATTCCAATAGTATTTATCAATGTACTTTTCACGATAATCTGCATACCTACTGCAAATCAAAACAAAATGATATTCATCTTCGATGACGTTACACAGTGTACATTTACGTTCTTCCAAAGGAGTTTTAACTGGTTTTCTCCATCTACCAACTTCAATATGCAATCTGTGTGAGGAGGTTCTCAATTTTGTTACGGCCGTTCTGAGCTTCCATACGCATATATTTTCCAGATAAGACTGAAATTTATGAACACAAAATTTCCCGTATAATCTTGCCCTACTGGATTCAGCCTGGGACGAATATCTATACTCGTCCCAGATTCAGCTAAGCGGGATTGCCAATTTTGAACAAAATTGTCAGTCATACGCTGTTTTATTAAAGAAAGAAACACAGTTTCGTTTCCTACTGTTTCAAATTCCCAAGCATAGAAAACTCCCAAATTGCTAAGCAAGTCTCTGAGTAAATATGCCCAATTAACTCTACGCCGTTGTAGCAGGTCCCTCCTTAAAGCTGAGTATACACAATGTACAATGCTAGTATTACTGGATTTCAGAATTTTTAGCCAAAATTTTACAATTAAGATGTATCGATTGATGTTCATTGGACAACGTCCAAGCTCTCCATAAATAAAATCATTTTGAGTACACTGCTTAACACCAAGAATTTTCTTACAGAACTGTAAATGGACACGTTCAATCTGTGGTGCATTTTCAAACCCCCACACCTCTGCGCCGTAATTAAGTATTGGACTGATTAATTTGTCGAATAATTCTAAGCGATGTTTTGGACCAATGTCACCGAATTTGCTCAAGTATTTCTCCAATTTGAATATCGCTTTTCGTGCTTGCCCAGCAAGAGTTAACTGAGTATTTGCAATGCACCCCCAGTAGTGAAAACAATACCTAAATATGTAAATTTATTTACGATCGCAATTCTTTCGTTACCATATGCAAAGTGCAAATCTTTCGGCAAACGTCCACCCTTTTTAAAAACCATAATATTTGATTTACTGATGTTCACTTTTAGCCTCCATACCGAGCAATAGCTGTGGAGAGTATTTAAACCAATTTGTAAACTCTCCACTCCTTTAGCAAATATTACAATATCATCTGCGTACAATAATAAAAAGACTTTTAAGTCTCCAATATTTATACCATCAGCCCCTTTCAAATAAAATTCATCTTCAATATCATTTAAGTACATAGCAAAGAGGAACGGCGACAGACATTCCCCTTGGCGTACACCTGTGCAGCAATAGAAATCCTCACTTAACATGTTTTGATATTTAACTCTGGACCTCACAGCTTGATACATGCTATTAAGTATTTTCAGAATTTTTCCTCTAACTCCCACTTTGAGTAACTTGAGCCATAAATTTTCACGAACAACATAATTAAACGCCTTTGTAAAATCGACAAAAGCGCAGTATAATTTTTGACCATTATTTAGCACATGAGAGATAATTCCGTGCAATGCAAATATATTATCAACTGTACTTTTCCCTTTACCAAATCCAGACTGGGCGTCAATATAGACAGAATAATCCTCTGCCCATGCATTTAAACGATTGTTCAAAATTCGGGTAAACAGTTTTCCAATATTACTCAATAAAGTAATACCCCTATAATTCTCCACTTCATTGTAGCTACCCTTCATATGGAGCGGTATGACATAACCTAGAGACCACTCACTGGGGAAATATCCTTTATGGAAGATCACATTAAATAAATTTTCAAGAACAGGCCAAAGTACATCCTGACCTTTTTTAAGAAATTCGTTTAGAATCATATCAGGACCGGCAGATTTGTTGTGCTTCAACTGACTTATAGCACCGATAATTTCAGTCCAGTTCTGCAAACATAACTTGAGTTTCGCCCTGTACATAACGTTCATAAAGAAAACAAGCGTCTTCATCAGGATTAAAGAAATGGTCATTTGGGTTATTAACGGCTTTAAAATGTCTTTCAAAGTCGGAAACAGTCAGGTTGCTTTTTGGCAAATTTGCTGCACTTTTTAGAAGTTTCCAATATTCTCTTGCATTTTTATAACGTACTTGTATAAGTTTATCAGTTTGCACATCATTGTATTCCACTCTACATTTCCGTAACAAGGACTTATATTCAGATCTTGCCTTAACCAGGTTTTCTCTGTTTTCTACGGAGTTATTGCCCCTGTATAAATTTAACTTCTCATAAAAATATTCTCGTTTTACATTGCATCGGGCATCAAACCATGGTGCGTCACCCTTATCATTAACATTTCTATTTAAAAAACAGTGTTTGACAAAAGGTGTGCCACATTCTTCTAAGATATGTGCAAATGTTTTGACCTTGGCATCAATATCATCAACAGAGATATCGTTATTCAGGTCCTCCATGACATTATTCAACTTCTCTTTTATATTGGTCGAGTGTAAATTATTCAAAAATTGGTCACTCTTACTTTCTTCCCAAACATACTTATGGGGGCGATCTAAATAAGCTTCATCATTATCTGAATCGCATTTTTCTTTATCACATATTACACTAAATGAAAAATGTATTAAACAGTGATCAGATAATATGTTAGGGTCCCCGATAAGAGCCGTCACGGGAACAATTAACGTCGCATTGCAATATTTTGCAATAAGGCTTTCTGTTTTAAGGCTTTTGTTCTGACTGAGAACATTTCACTGGGAGGCTCCCGCCCCCTAGCCACCCATCGTTCTCCCGTCTACAGGTGAAATAACTGATGTTTACATAATCAACCCTAATCTCTCTGAAATCACGATAGCACATTTCTCTGAAAGCAAATCTGATGCGCAACACATTTGGTTCTTTCGATTGAACACCGCTGGAGAGGCTAATGTCCTTGGATATAAAGGTCATCTGTCTCGAACGTAGTCTGATATAATATACGCTCTCCCACCTTGGTTCTTTACAATGGCCAGTGTGGAAAATATCCCATGTTATGGTGAATGAACAGATAGAATTATAGCATTTCTGTTCAGTTACTGAAATATTCCAGTTCAGTTACTGAAATATTTATACCAAAGGTTTCAGATGTCTGTAAGTCTGTAAATAACAGTCCTCCACGAGGAAATAATAATGCCAATATCGAACCCACCAACACTGCAGCAGAATTTATATTACGTACACTAAAATATTGCTACATGAATTTCCAAGTTTATGGGCTTGCATCCAATTTACATTCAATGGTTAGATGTCGATTGTAGCACTTTGAAAGCTGTCTATATCTGTTACTGTACATGTTAATAATAATAATATTAGGCTGATTTATACTCGATTTACAAACTTACAGGTCGAGACCGATCTGACAGAGAGTCGAGTTATATTAATATATACAGACAGAAGATAAAATTCAAAAGTCTATCCCAACCATATCTGACTTGGGCTTTTTGAGACCTGTCCATCCCTAGGACGGGGGTTTCCCCTCCCCCCAACACTAAACATTTTTTCGTACCTATACCGCTTGAGTCAGAGGAATGTAATTTTCAAAAGGTATTTTTGGGGTCGATTTTTTTATTTATCATATGTAAACTGTGGTCTTTAACGTGTATCCTATTCCACATCGAAACATTTCATCACAGACCACATTAGGCTTCAAATTCAGGTCAAATTACCCACTGGTGGTGAAATATCCTACATCAACCAATTAAGCCGGCCTGGTGCAATAACCCAGCAGAAGAAAGAAAGATGTGGTATCATCCTTCAGATTAGTCTGTGTGAGCAACAATGATAAAAGTTTACTGAGGGTGAAACAAAGCCATGACGGCATGTTTAAAGGGTCTTAATTGATTTTCTTTGGGTAGAATTTAACTAGATAAAGTAACTTTGATCATGATGTGAAAATATGAGCACATACTTTGAGTTTTTTTGTACCTCTTGAATATTGACTATATATCACACTTGGATATAATTTAAACAAAAAATTACATGTGTAAACAAAATATGTCTAAATTTGTTTTGTCATTTCAAATCTTGATCCATTTTGATTCCTTGATTAGGGGATACAGAATCACTGCCACGGAGTGTGTTGGTGTGTCACAGCAATGCAATTCCGATTCACACAACGAAGCTGAGGTGGTTTAACGTTTATCAATGAAGAAAATCATCGATCAACCGCCATAGAATACAATGTGAAACAAGAAAACCGGAATAGGTGGTGGTGATGGGGGGAGGGGGGAGAGGGGGGAGGGATGTCATAACCCAGGCCTGGGAGGATAACCCCTGCTTTGTATTCCTGGTTGATTCTAAATGCACAGAGAAGACTATACATCTAAAAGAGAAAAACGATTCTCTCTAAAACCGAAAAGGTTCTGTTTATCATTGACTGAACTCGAACGGAAATCCAGCTACCCTGAAGGTCTTTTCCGTTTCATCATTTAAATGTCAAATATGCAGTTTGCACACACTCTCTGTATACATCAATAGTTTGACGCCGAGTGTAGATAGCAACCCGCAAATATGCACGCACATGCAGTTTACCGGAGAACTAGCGTCTATAGTAGGCATCGCTGTAAATGCAAATCTGTAGCTGAGTAAAGAACAACATCGATATCCTATGCTTCACAACGAAAACACTTTTTGACAACATAAAATCTTTATATGTGCAACGGCTTAAGATGCAGTTTGCCGTTGTTATGAATGAGGTGCTTTGAAAACAAAAAACAAAAAAAGAAGTCATCAGTCACAGAAAACTATATAGCGCTGAAAGTTGTCAAAAAGATCCGGTAATATATATATTTAAAATTATATATGAGAGTAATGTGAGATCTCCGTTAAATTCCTACGAAGTAGGCTACAGATCGCAAATTGTCCGGTAATCAGTGAGTCAGTCAGTCAGTCAGTCCATCCGAATCATTTCGTCGGCAAAATAAGGAGAACCGTTGACATTAGAACCCTTATTTTTGGCATGAACGTGCATTAGGGCATTGTTACCAGCAAGTTCTGAGCTGACCAAATTCTGATGAAAATTTGATTTATAATTATTTTTTATTATTATTTATTGATGACTCAGCGAGTACACTGTCATGCCCATCGGGAAACCTTGGCTGTATGTTTCACTGTATATATAACACAGTACAAAATCTGGTGGGGTATGCCATCCGTAATTGTTTTTATGAAATAGGAAATGCTAATTTTCCATCATTTGTTAGTGCATTTATCTACACTGCTATTCCCAACTTGCCAGCCTCAATACACACAATTCAGTATATTGTTATAGATATATGTAAACTGTGGTCTTTAACGTGTATCCTATTTCAAATCGAAACATTTCATCACAGACCACATTAGACTTCAAATTCAGGTCAAATTACCCACTGGTGGTGAAATATCCTACATCAACCAATTAAGCCGGCCTGGTGCAATAACCCAGCAGAAGAAAGAAAGATGTGGTATCATCCTTCAGATTAGTCTGTGTGAGCAACAATGATAAAAGTTTACTGAGGGTGAAACAAAGCCATGATGGCATGTTTAAAGGGTCTTAATTTATTTTCTTTGGGTAGAATTTAACTAGATAAAGTAACTTTGATCATGATGTGAAAATATGAGCACATACTTTGAGTTTTTTTTGTACCTCTTGAATATTGACTATATATCACACTTGGATATAATTTAAACAAAAAATTACATGTGTAAACAAAATATGTCTAAATTTTTCTTGTCATTTCAAATCTTGATCCATTTTGATTCCTTGATTAGGGGATACAGAATCACTGCCACGGAGTGTGTTGGTGTCACAGCAATGCAATTCCGATTCACACAACGAAGCTGAGGTGGTTTAACGTTTATCAATGAAGAAAATCACCGATCAACCGCCATAGAATATAATGTGAAACAAGAAAACCGGAATAGTACATTCATCAGATTGCCGATGCCCAAAATGTGTTGTCTCATATATCTAGATAACAACGTGATGTAGAGACGCTATTTATTCGTCTTTGTGCCGGTTATGCTCAGGAGAATGACATAGAATCATTATTATCTTGTGCAGAGAAGGTGTTGGTCTTGAGTTGAATTACCGTAAACTACATAAATGCTACCTTTCTACTATAGTACTATATATGAAAATTTGTTGTATTGTTGGGAAAATAATGCGATTCAAAAAGTTGTATTGATCCTGGACAAGGACACTGAAAACCATTAAAGAGATGTAAATGTATTTTCACACGTAAAGCTTGAAATCTACTGAACTTTTTATTATTCAATCTGTTTCCTTTAGTTAAAATATTGTAAAATTAAATCGGCGATCGTTATTTATTTTTGGAATGAAGGCGCATTAGGAGACTGTTACCAACATGTTCTGAGCTGACCTACTTTTGATGAAAATTTCTGGTGATTTTTGATGAAAATCACTGGCGATTCTGACTTGGGCGGTGCCCATCTTAATAAAGGCAGGATTTCAACTGGGGGTGGGGATTTCCAAGAGTTCAGTCCGCGTTCGAGTCCTAATGCCTACTCTACTTCGTAGGTCCTGTGACGTTAGTCACACTGCTCATGTATATATAAAGTCAATACAAATTCGTAGACATATATACATGTATATTTAGTCTTGCCAATTTAGCGATTTAATGGGACCCTTGCCATTTGTTCCTCAACGAGAAGTTCCATTGTTTGTGCGTCTATTGTTACTCCTCGAGCACCCCAACAATGCCAAATAGCGACCTGAGACAGAGACAAAATACCACTCTCATTCTAAACGGTCTGAGGAACAACTGAATCCAGTTAATCTTCTTCGACGTATCCGGTTTGGGAATTCCTGTCCACCCGCCCAGGCCCCACCCTCCCTCCCTCCAATGACATGTCGCTTCCAGTGGCCAATCAAACAGTCGGAAATTATGATCAACGGTTGTTTGCAAAGTTGATTGACATAACTGATTTTCTGGTGGATGGTTTCATTGGCTGGCCATCCTCGCTCAACTTTTCAAAGTGAACGGACGTGTTTTTGTGTTCTACCAAACCAGCCCAGCTTTCCCAGCCTTTGTGTTCCTCTGCGGTCTTTGTTCCCGGGGCTTTACAGGATTACCTGTACTACAACAACAAACAGCGGGATAAACCAGCCAGCCAGAGCTAAGTTTTGAATTGAATTCTTGCACCTATACTAATTTTTCCTATCACTAAAGTCACTCCTTACCAAATAACAACTAGTCCTGATCTAAACAAAAACAAATCAAACAATGGAAGCCTCTCAATCCACCGTAAAAACACCTAAAAGGAAGCTCTCAGAAATCAACACTGAAAAATCCCCACCCACCAAAAAACAACGATCCCTACCCGAAAGGCCTAGTAGTCTAGCAAATTTTATCGCCATCATCCATAGTTTAACCCAAATGAGAGCATGTAAATTCCCAAAGGCCAAGGTAGCAAACGATCTAAAAAAATGTGCGGGTGACGTACATCAAATCTTTGAACTACCGGGTGGTGATCTGAAAGTCCACTGCAAATCACAAACTCAGTACGAGAAATTACTACATTTAGACCTGCTAGCAGATAAACCTGTCTCGGTAAAACAATTCATACAGCGTAGAGAGCAATGCAAAGGAGTAATTTATGGAATTGACCACAGTATCAAACTAGAAGACATTCTCCCCACTCTCTCAAAACAAAACGTCGTATATGCCAAAAGAATGCAAAAGAACAAACAGGAAACGACAAGCATTATGCTAGTATTCAAAGGATCAAAATTACCGGAAACTGCCCGGCTATGGCTTCGTAACATTATAGTTAAACCTTTTTTTGACACACCAAAACGATGCCATAACTGTCAGAAATATGGTGGTCATATAGCTAGATTTTGTAAATCCCAATGCTCTGGAAATCATAAATACGAAGAATGTACAGAAAGAAAAGTAACATGTGTAAACTGCAAAGGCAACCATTCAGCGGCCTACAAGGGTTGTATAGCTTCCAAAGAGGCAAAAAGAGTTGAATTCACTAAGGCAGACAAAGGAATTTCTTACGCAGAAGCTGTAAAAGAAACCAGAATGAATAGAAAAATCACAGAAACTAAAGTGAATCAAAAACTCAGCGAAACAATAGACCTGCGAAAACCTGTGAGCGAAGTAGTAAATAACAATAAGGCACCAGTGACAGAACAATCAATGGAGTCAGAAACCGCGGACAAACCCGAAACAATTAGTATGAGTAAAATCGAATTCCTAGGCTTTATTAACATTGTTATTAACTCAGTCCACAATGCCAACTCCAAAGCGAATAAAGCTGACATAATAGCCCGCATTGCTCAAGACTTCTTGAATTGGGAATTTAACCCCAAAGAAATAATAGCATGGGGATTCAATCCGAAATACAAAAGAAAAACATCAACTCCCAAGAAAAACAATAACGCCCTCAACACCTCTATATGAGAACACCTAGGACAATAGATTAGACCCACCGCGTAATACACAACCCAATTTTCAATAAACTCACCATACTACAATGGAATGCAAATAGCATTGCAAAACACGGAGACAATCTCAAAATCTTAGTAAATGAAATAAGCCCTGACATCATATGTATACAAGAAACATTTCTTAAGCCAGGAAAAAATAAATTTGGAATAAAAGGATATACGCCATATAGACAAGACAGACTAAACGGCCCAAAGGGAGGCAACCTCACACTCGTTAAGGAAGAACTCATACAGCTAGAATTAGACAAGAGCCCAGAAAATGAAGACCTCGAATGGCAAGCTATACGGGTGTTCCAAAATAATAAACCTATAAATATAGTGAACCTGTACTCCCCTGGCACTCTAAAAACAATATCATAAAAAGAACTTAACAAAATCACCCAAAAATATGACTCGCCAATTATAATCTGCGGCGATTATAATAGCCATAATCCAATCTGGGACGAAACCTGCACCACGTCAGATGATAGGGGTAAATCAGTAGATAAATGGTTAGATGATAATAACCTCGTATTCCTGAACTCGGGAGAAGGGACTAGAATAGATATGCGAACCGGTAAACTCACTGCAATTGACCTAACAATAGTCTCTCCCGAACTAGCAGTTAAATCAGAATGGGCAGTCCTACCAGATACGCTAGACAGCGACCACTTTCCGATCCTGACTAAATTTAGCATGAAACCAGATTTTGAACAGACAGACCCTCTCCCACGCTTCCAATACTCCAAGGCAGACTGGAAAAGCTTCCAAAACGATTGCCAAAGTCTAATTCATGACGATATAGTTAGTAATGATATAGAGACTTTCAATGAAAATATAACCAGCAAACTTCTAAACATAGCACAAAAACATATTCCAGTTACGAATAAGCGACCCAACAAAAATCCAGTGCCTTGGTGGGACCGAAAGTGTGGAAAGAACATCGCAGCAAAGAAAAAAGCACTCAGAAAATTCAAAAAAAGCCGCCTCCAGAGTGATCATGAAATATATAAGGAACTGAAAAGAATAGCAGAACAAAGCGTCAAAGAAGCCAAATCAAGATGCTGGGAAGATTTCTGCAACACTATAGATACGAAAACTAACTCAAAGAAAGTATGGAATAAAATAAAAAGCATTCAAGGGAAAGCAACTAACACAATACCCGTACTAAGCAAAACAAAGAGAACTAATCTCGAAAAGGCAGAATATCTTGCTGAATCATTCGCATCAAACAGTAGCGATAGCAACCTGAAACCAGAATTCAGAAAAATCAAACAAGAAACGATCCTGGAAAATGACACAAATGACTATATAGAAAACTACCTTAACGGAGACTTTAATATCAATGAATACAGAAAAGCTTTACACTCTAAAAAAGAAAGTTCACCCGGCGAAGACAAACTAGGGTATACAATCCTAAAGCACCTACCAAACACCACTCAGAAACTAATCCTAAAACTAATTAATGTGAGCTGGAAGACCAAACAACTCCCGAACAAATGGAAATCATCTATTGTTATCCCAATACCAAAACCCATCAGATAGTAAGTCATATAGGCCGATCTCACTCACGTCAAATTTATGCAAAATTATGGAAACCATGGTCAAAAACAGACTTGAATATCACCTGGAAAGCAACAACTTGTTAAACAAAACACAAAGCGGTTTTCGGAAAAAAGAAGTACTTTAGACCACATAGCCAGACTCCAACACTCAATCAAAAAGGGTAATGCCAAACACCAATATACATTAGGCATTTTCTTGGATATAGAAAAGGCGTTTGACCTTGTATGGCAGGACGGGATTATCACCCAATTAAACAACCTAGGAATTAAGGGCAGGATACAACACTGGATAACAAATTTTCTTCATGACCGAAGCTTTAAAGTTCGTATTGGTAACACCATGTCCATGGACCACCAGCTAGATAACGGCACCCCACAGGGCAGCGTTATAAGCCCCACCCTTTTTAACATCCTGATTAATGGCCTGGCCAACGAAATTGACACAAAACATCCTGAAATTGAACAATCACTTTTTGCTGATGATGCTGCCATGTGGAAATCTGCTGGCTCGATAAAAAAATTAACAAGTATAATGCAAAAAGTACTAAATACAGTCAGCGACTGGGCCGATAAATGGGGATTCAAATTTTCAGCTGTCAAAACTACCGGTGTGCTATTCTCAAATAAACAAAACACAGACATCACGCTATCACTAGGAGGCCAGAAAATCGAGTTTAAGAATAGTGTCAAATACCTAGGTATGATCTTCGACCGAAAACTCACTTGGAAAGACCACATCGACCAATTAATTATTCGGTGTAACAAGGGCCTGAACCTTATGAGGTGCGTATCGGGTACCAACTGGGGGGCCAGTAAACATAGCTTAATCAAATTATATCAAACACTCATCAGATCCAAAATAGACTATGGTTCAATCGCTTACCAATCAGCATGCAAGACCCATCTGAAAAGAATAGACAGCATCCAGTATTCGGCATTAAAAATAGCCACCGGGGCGTTCAAAGGAACTCCATTATGTAGTCTACAAATAGAAATTAATGAAAAACCCTTACATTTAAGACGAGAAGAGCTGTCAATGAAATATGCAGGGAAAACAATAGCCAAGGGCGAAAACCACCCATGCCACAAAATTTTTGGCCCAAAAACCGAATACGAAGTCCTAAAAAGGAAATGGGAAAAAGACTCCGCGCCATTCGGTTACACGATAGAGCGATTATACCAAGAACACGACATCCCAATCTCTTGTATCTCTGACACTGACAAGGTCAATAGACCACCATGGCAACTAATCACACCACACGTGGACACGAATATACATAGCTACATCACCAAACAGGACAACCCAGAGCATATAAGGGTCACTGCCCTCGAATATATTGACACACATTGAAAAAATCGCTTGAAAATATATACAGACGGCTCCAAAAACACAAGTCACAATACAGGTTCTGCATTCGTTATACCAGAACTTGACATTCACGAAGGTTTCAAACTACCAGACAATATGTCTGTATACACCACTGAATTAGTCGCCATAATCAAGGCTCTCGAATGGGTTCTTCAGAACCGACCTGTTTCCACCGTTATTCTTAGCGATTCATTAAGCGGACTGGTATCTATAAAGAACTCCAAATCCGACAGCAGACCTGACCTCATACACGAAATAGAAATTTTATGTACACAAATACGAGACAATGACATTGACGCCATTTTAGCTTGGATTCCCGCCCACGTGGACGTTAGGGGAAATGAAGCGGCCGATAGGACAGCCAAAGACAGCCTCACCAAGACAGCACCTGACGTGCATATAGGACTAGGAACCAAAGAACTGAATTCTATCATTAAAACCAGAATAGATAGTAAATGGGAGAAGGAATGGAACGACGAAAACCGAGGTAGATGGCTACATAGTATTCTAGATAAGGGGAAAAGAAGGAGTTTTGGATTCCAACTAGAGAGTAAACGTGACGACCGCATCATCACAAGATTAAGACTAGGCAAAACAGGACTAAAATCTCACTTATCTAAGCTAATAAAAAACACATCACCACTATGCACTTCATGCAACAACGAAGAAGAAACGATAGAACATTTTATGCTCAAATGCCCAAAACATGACCTCTATCGCCGAACACTGGAAAACGAACTCAAAAACTTAAATGTCCCTCTGTCGTTGGCTTCTATATTAAATCCGAAACCACCTCTTATAAACAAAGTATACTCGCCTTACTAGCTTACATCAAATCGACTGACTATCACTCTACCATTTAATACTATATGGTTACACCAAGACACAAAGAAACCTAGGACCAAATTTGAATAAATGTAGCACGCTTAGAGTCAAAA
>JAVTVY010047063.1:0-22203 GCA_036873755.1 Hanleya hanleyi | reverse complement strand
GGCAGCCATCTTGGATTTCCCCATGAGACCGTGTTATTCACGATTTCTTAGGAACTACTGCATGGATCTTTCTCAAATTTGGTACACAGGTTCCCCTTGGGGTCTGATTGTACAAGATACCTTTTTTGGTCAGATTCGAAAATCCAATATGGCCACCAGGCAGCCATCTTGGATTTCCCTATGAAACCTTGTTATTGCAATTTCTCAGGAACTACTGCATGGATCTTTCTCAAATTTGGTACACAGGTTCCCCTTGGGGTCTAGTTGTGCAAGATACCTTTTCTGGTCCGATTCGAAAATCCAGTATGGCCACCAGGCAGCCATCTTGGATTTCCCCATGAAACCTTGTTATCGCGATTTCTCAGGAACTACTGCATGGATCTTTCTCAAATTTAGTACACCGGTTCCCCTTGGGGTCTAGTTGTGCAAGATACCTTTTTCGGTCCGATTCGAAAAACCAATATGGCCACCAGGCAGCCATCTTGGATTTCCCCATGAGACCGTGTTATTCACGATTTCTCAGGAACTACTGCATGGATCTTTCTCAAATTTGATACACAGGTTCCCCTTGGTGTCTGATTGTACAAGATACCTTTTTTGGTCAGATTCGAAAATCCAATATGGCCACCAGGCAGCCACCTTGGATTTCCCCATGAAACCTTGTTATCACGATTTCTCAGGAACTACTGCATGGATCTTTCTCAAATTTGGTACACAGGTTCCCCTTGGGGTCTGATTGTGCAACATGCCTTTTTTGGTCCGATTCGAAAATCCAATATGGCCACCAGGCAGCCATCTTGGATTTCCCTATGAAACCTTGTTATTGCAATTTCTCAGGAACTACTGCATGGATCTTTCTCAAATTTGGTACACAGGTTCCCCTTGCGGTCTAGTTGTGCAAGATACCTTTTCTGGTCCGATTCGAAAATCCAATATTGGCACCAGGCAGCCAACTTGGATTTCCCCATGAAACCTTGTTATCGCGATTTCTCAGGAACTACTGCATGGATCTTTCTCAAATTTAGTACACAGGTTCCCCTTGGGGTCTAGTTGTGCAAGATACCTTTTCTGGTCCGATTCGAAAATCCAATATGGCCACCAGGCAGCCATCTTGGATTTCCCATGAAACCTTGTTATCGCGATTTCTCAGGAACTACTGCATGGATCTTTCTCAAATTTGGTACACAGGTTCCCCTTGGGGTCTAGTTGTGCAAGATACCTTTTCTGGTCCGATTCGAAAATCCAATATGGCCACCAGGCAGCCATCTTGGATTGCCCCATGAAACCTTGTTATCGCGATTTCTCAGGAACTACTGCATGGATCTTTCTCAAATTTGGTACACAGGTTCCCCTTGGGGTCTAGTTGTGCAAGATACCTTTTTCGGTCCGATTCGAAAAACCAATATGGCCACCAGGCAGCCATCTTGGATTTCCCCATGAAACTTTGTTATCGTCATTCCTCAGGAAGTACTGTATGGATATTTCTCAAATTTGGTACACTGGTTCCCCTTGGTGTCTGATTGTACAAGATACCTTTTTTGGTCCGATTCGAAAAACCAATATGGCCACCAGGCAGCCATCTTGGATTTCCCCATGAAACCTTGTTATCGCGATTTCTCAGGAACTACTGCATGGATCTTTCTCAAATTTGGTACACTGGTTCCCCTTGGGGTCTAGTTGTGTAAGATACATTTTCCGGTCCGAATCGAAAATCCAATATGGCCACAAGGCAGCCATCTTGGATTTCTCCATGAAACCTTGTTATCGCGATTTTTCAGGAACTACTGCATGGATCTTTCTAAAATTTGGTACACAGGTTCCCCTTGGGGTCTAGTTGTGCAAGATGCTTTTTTCGGTCCGATTCGAAAAACCAATATGGCCACCAGGCAGCCATATTGGATTTCCCCATGAAACTTTTTCGTCATTTCTCAGGAAGTACTGCATGGTTCTTTCTCAAATTTGGTACACAGGTTTCCCTTGGGATCTAGTTGTGCAAGATACCTTTCCTGGTCAGATTCGAAATCCAATATGGCCACCAGGCAGCCATCTTGGATTCCCCCATGAAACTGTGTTATCGTCATTTCTCAGGAAGTACTGTATGGATCTTTCTCAAATTTGGTACACAGGTTTCCCTTAGGGTCTAGTTGGGCAAGATACATTTTTCGGTCCGAATCGAAAATCCAATATGGCCACCAGGCAGCCATCTTGGATTTCCCCATGAAACTTTATCGTCATTTCTCATGAACTACTGCATGGATCTTTCTCAATTTTGGTACACAGGTTCCCCTTAGGGTCTCGATATGCAAGATGCCCTGTTCGGTCCGAATCGAAAATCCAATATGGTCACCAGGCGGCCATCTTAGACTTCCCCATGAAATTTTGTTATCATGATTTCACAGGAAGTACTGCCTGGATCTTTCTGAAATTTGATACACAGGTCCCCCTTGTGGTCCAGTTGTGCAAGATGCATTTTCTGGTCCGATTCCAGAATCCAATATGTCCATCAGGCGGCCATCTTGGATTTCCCCATGAAACTTTGTTATTGCGATTTCTCAGGAACTACTGCATGGATCTTTGTTAAATTTGGTACGCAGGTTCACCTTGTCGTCTAGTTGTGCAAGATATCTTTCTGGTCCGATTCGAAAATTCAATATGACCAACAGGCGGCCATCTTGGATTTTCCCATGCAAATTTGTTAGCGCGATTTCTCAGGAAGTACTGCATGGATCTTTCTCAAATTTGGTACACAGGTGGTCTCCCCTTGGTTCCCCTTATGGTCTAGTTGTGCAAGATACTTTTTTCGGTCCGAATCGAAAATCCAATATGGCCACAAGGTGGCCATCTTGAATTTCCCCTTGAAACATTGCTACCGTGAATTCTCAGGAAATATTTTATGGATCTTTGTGAAATTTGGTACACAGGTCCCACATGGGGCCTTAGTGCAAGATACCTTTTTTGGTCCGATTCGAAAATCCAAGTTACGCTTCAAATTAATTCGGTATTCTCGAGTTGTGACGTTGCATCACGAGAGTCGGCGGATCAAACGGTGGGGCATATTCTATATATTGAGACGACCAGCCTATGCTGTACAGTTTTGTTCTATTGAGAGTTCTATTGAGATCGTTTTTCCAGTGCAAAAGCCTAACATGTAAATGTGTTATCGATGGCCTAATTTTCGTTCATGCCTGTAAAATGCTCACCTGATCAATTCAGAGTAATTTTAACAGCTGTTTTCTTGATGGATTGTATCAGTGTTTGGTACAGATCATTAGCATTTGCTGACAGGTGATGACATAATTCTTTTATGGAGTTATAGCTATTTTTATGCATCTTTGCCAATAAGTTCTGGACGATGTCCGCCATGTTGTTTCATGATGACACATCTAGACAGATTCGTATTTTGCTATAACTATTTATTGTCGCTGTTAGTAATAGCTAACGATCTGATTATTCTCAGAGGCATAATAGTTACTTATTCTCTTGGAATTAATGACTGTGAAATGTTTAATAAGCCGTAGAGTGAACTCTTATGGGTGGCTGTACAGTGTTTTGGTAATTTGGGAGGTTCCCGATAGGGGGCGCGCTATCGAATCACTGCACGAGCGGGAAGATATAAATACGTCGACGAGAGGATCAGAAGTCAGATTGCTTTAAGCTTTCTCACTGAGAAGACCTGCCAATAAGGTACAATATGGGTTCTTACACTGATGATATGGCACTGAGTGACAAATAAAGAAGCCTATGGTATATTAGTACACACTTAACTCTTTCAGATAGTGTGAAACGAGATGTTGCCAACACAATTGTGTGGTGAAATGGCTTCATAACATTGTATCTATTCAAAACAAATTTGTGCTGATTCCAACATAGATGTTAGCTTCTTCACATTATTGGTACTAAAATGAATTAATTTGTTTTGCATTTTGTGTGCGTGCATTGAGGGAGGCGTAATTTGCTTTGATGAGACTGCATTAGAGAATTATTTATTGAATGAAAGAATATAAGTTAGCTTTACCGATTGGACCATCACGATCGTGCAAGACATCAGCGAAACGCCTTGTTATTCAAGATATTTCTATAACATTGTCGCGCAGCAAATGGCTTGAGAATATTGACACTGTAATTATTTGTGAAAAATTCACTACTTCTTATTGCATGCCGGATCTGACTCATGGCTCATATAGTTCGCGGCCAAAGATGCCGTTAATATAATTCAGTTTTCGAATTGTCTCCGCAGCAATTACTTGCCCTAATAGCAGATATTGGGCCTACTTCAATGGTTCGTGCTATTATTTCCGTTATGGAGCTGTCACCTGGTTTCATGCCCGAGACTACTGTCAGAAGACAATCGGCGGGGACTTGTTAAGTATACAGAGCCAAGACGAGAACAATTTCATCCTTTCCAAGGTAAATATATCCTTTTTTAGAGGTTAACATTATATACTCTGTCGTTGAATTTCTGAACTGACATGCAAATATTTTGGGCGAAATTTTCACTACAGATAGGTTGATTGAACCTGGAAGTAAGGGTGAATCATTAATACCAGGTTTAACTGTTTTCCATCTCATTATTTCTATTTCACATTGCAAATTTAATAAATTTCGACCAATTACCAATCATTAAAGGAACAAACCAATATACAAATTAATAATAATATTATTCATTTTCCAATAAGGTAAATAGACTGTCGATCTTGGTTTACTGGACCGGTCTGAATGAGCTCAACATGAACGGTTTGGAGTGCGTATCGTTATCTATTCTCTGTTGTTATAATGCATTTATGCCAAAATATGACCCAGTCGTGACGCGATAAATAGACGGTTGTCTTTTTCCAGCTGAAAAGTTTTTCATTCGGTTGACCCTCCTGTATGTCATGGAAACCCTTAATCGTCTTCTTACGGGACCTCGTAAGCTATTAAGAGTAGCTGGAGTTATTTAGATACAATTTATCAAATTTGTCTGTATTGAACCCCATGAAATATGAAAAGTGCATATGACAGAATTAGTAAATATTCTCTTGTTGTTTGTGTCAGATGGTCGGATGGTGAACCTGTGGTGTATACAAACTGGGATTTCAATGAGCCTAATGACGCATTTGGTGGGGAGAAATGTGTCACCTTTGGACACCGAAATGGTGAGTTTAATATTCGGCTGGCTGGTTCTTTCCCCTTGCCGCCAAATGACTATCGAACCGTGGTCTATTGGGGTAGACATATGCCAATATAATCCGGCACGGATTCGTGTCGTGACATCACCAGTAAAGGTCACCGACTAAGACCGGTTCAGATGAAGGCTAAAAAAAGCAGAACAGCCAATGAGATTTTCAGAAAGGTCATGGTTACTTTCTCCATGGCGAAGGATGATGGGTATCAGTTAGTGTCAAACGCATCGTACAAATGTGGTTGGAAAAGATGCCGACGTACAGACAAGAAGTAATATGACCTCACAGGTCAATCTTCTGACCGTAATGTAAAAACACCAAAAGAACCAAAATGGTCCCCGTGATGATTTGTATCTCAGCCTAGCTGTTATTGTAGCTGTTCATATGGACATCTTGAGTAATACGACCACACGGCCCCAAGCAAGGTTTGAGTGGTATTCACTCCCGCCCTCTGTACATGTCTCTCGACAAATATGTGTACGTTTATTGTTTTGGTGGAAAATTTAAGCCGCATGACTTCGAGCATTGCAGGTTAGTTTTCCTGGGTATTCTTGCATTTACCAGTTTTTCCCCATGTTGAGGCGTTTACATCAGCCGTCCACGATGCTCACCCATTAACATCAGATGAGTTGTTTGAGCTGATCTGTCATCACAGATCCCGAGCTAGCGTATCTAATTTCGCTAAAACCGGTGCTAGGGGCCGTGTGGATACTTCATTGTCTCCATATGAACAGCTTCGAGAATCGTTTTTCAGTGATGCTCACTTTAATTTTTTTTTTTTTTTTATTGAAGTATTTAAGATATACGCCTCTTGGTAGTTTTGCATTTGATACTTGAAATCGTCTTAAAAACAATATCTCCATTTGACCGCTCCTCATAGCCATTTTTCCGCTAGAAAGAGAAACAATACGAAGTTCAATAGGTTTCTCGTGTAAAAACTTTTTTCCATACTGGAGAACAATAATATGAACGTTTGTGGTAGGTTCATTAGTTTTCAGAAACTCAAAATTTTCACTTTCTATTCAGTGTTTTTTGTCTAATGTTCTACACGTAGAACTGGAATATAATTGCTGCTCGATGATTGCTGGATTACTGAACATTTGTAATGTTTGCAAATGTTCAGTAAACTAGGTTAATACAATGTCTATCGCCGGAGGAAGGAAATTCTCCAAATCTCCACAGTAGGCGAGAACAAACGAATGCCTGTTTCTCATCCTCAGCTCACTGACTGGGCGCTACCATACACTTAACTGAGTAACATTGCGACTGGTCGCTACCATACACACTGAGTAACATTGCCCAAAGTTCGTTTTTATGAATGTCTAGCTGGCATAGATCAGAAGCCACCAAAACTCCTCGCAGTTCTTGTATTCTTGTCAGATATTATGCCATCTTTTATACTCGATCGAGTCTAGCCACACGCCTGATTTGTTGAAACGTAAGTTGTTAATATTTGTATACAAGTGGGCTTTCACTCTTGCGATTTTGTCCCCTCTCTCCCGTATTTCGTATGTGTGCATTAACCAAACAGCGAGTCTTAAAATCTTTTGCGGATGACTTCAATTGAAAATATCGGAAGAAAAGGTCCAGACCAGGCTAAGTTCTCTCCACGGATATTCACCAATATATACGGGTACGCGCACAGACTTTGTTTATGTATTCCTATATACATGCAGTGTTCCCGGCAACCAGTATGCGTTACAATACTTTAGATTCCCTGTCCCTCCCTCCATAATAATCAATCTGTGTAACCATCACGGTGAAACATATCCTTAGTCCTCCCTCACCCGATTAAAAAGATCTTCCAAAGTAGTCGCTCGTTAAAAAGTCTCTCGTGCAATCTTAAAATGTATGCAGTCTGCATCTTGAGTTATTTGAGAGAGACCGTTTTTTTTGCATAAGTTTTAATGTGTTGAATTACTAAGTTATTGGCTTGAGTACTTAGAATTCTTTTTGATCTTCGCTGTGTAGTTGGAATATTGCTGAACACGACATAAAACCTTAATTCTCTCTCTCTCTCTCTCCTGAGCACCTTTCAATGGCTATTAATATACATTATGTTAATTGTTATATCATGTTCGTGCTGAATCATAGTAGTCTGCACAGAATATAGGTACATTTACATGTATATTAGGAATAAATACCATTGATTACGGTCTGTGGAATACGCCCCGATTTAAGGGAATGTAGGGTTTAAGCTTATGCTTAAACTAGACCTTCATCTAGTCCCAATTAACCACATGCGCATCATGTTTTATCTCTAACTACACTTCATGAGACGTAAAATAGTATTTCTCTCGTCAGCGTATTGGTTTATTCTGCTTGATACTCTAAGATCGCTAAGATTTAGAGTGCCGAATTTCCGCATCCCTTTTCAATAAATCGAGTGCTTTATATCCCCGAAAGAGTTGGGAAATGTATGTATTTGTCTATTATCCCCTTTCATGATTACAAATTATTAAGTGTATTTTGTCCGCAGGTCATTTGACTTTTGTTAACGGTTACCATGGTTACTCTGAGGAACGAGACATTGACGTGATATCTTACGAGTGTGAAAACAAGCAAACATATTTCATGACTGTGCCTTATTTGCTTAGCAGAATATGCATACGTATTATTCAAATTCAGTAAATCAAAATCGCCATGGACACTGGAAATATTTGGGGCCAATGTCGCCTTTTTCAAGAAAACATGAGTATTATGCTTTTTATCAAATCTCCGAATTTATGAAAGTGGTATACGAATTTTAGAGAAATAATTTAGTCCTTCACCATTTCAAATCGCCTGGCTCATAACATTTCTCAGTCCTGGATTTCACTTGTACTCTTTGCTACAGGCCTCTGGAACGATGATCACTGTATGCAGAAATTTTCATCCATCTGTAAACAACGAAACGGGACCAAACAAACGGTGACCACACCTGGGCCAACCCCGGTACTGCCAGGAAACTGTCCCGAAGGCTGGTCTTCTCTAGGTATGATCGTGTCAGGTGTGATAAATAGGAAAATCGAGAGCTTTTAACATTGTCAGAGATTTTTCTTGAGAACTGATAATTCATATAAGTTAGTTATGCTCCTAGGTCCTGCGATGTCCGCAAATCATTTGGAGAAGGCAGTTTTCAAAGATATCATCCTGAATGTTTTCGCAGATATTTAAATTTAAAAAAAGTGTGCGACAAATTGTTGCGACCAACGATGCATAAACATAATCATAATATCATTCTATTAGGCAACAGATGCTACCTGATAAAGGGGGATGACCCATCCGAGCATTTAAACTGGACGTCGGCTAGACAGGCGTGTGAGGATTTTGGGATAAAATCTGAACTCCTCACCATAAACAACGATCTGGAACAAGGTACGAACGTCTCACCAATGCGTTTTAATGCGGAGTGGTACAATGTAATTTACACAGAAATACAATACAGCACTAATTACAACATATACAAGGGAAGTGGGAAGAGCTGCCGACATACTGACAGAGCCACATGACTTCACAGTATAGTCTTCCGGTTAACCTATTCTAAAGCACATACCAAGAATGTAACGATTCGTGATATGCGTTGTATCTCAGGCACGCTTTTATTGTACCTGTTCATGTGGCAACTTGTTCATGTGGGACCACACGGCCCCTAGCCCCGGCATAAGCGGTATTAGATACAAATCTAGAAAGCTATGATGGAAATGCTCTGACAACTCGTATATTGGTAATTGGTGAGCTGTTTCGCTGTGACAACTCGTACACTGTGGATTGGCGAGCTGTATCGTCGTCAGATGAAAATGACGGCATTTAACACGAAAGACTAGCCTGTAAGGCCCGATGTCGACCCAGCATCAACTTCCCACAAATACCAACATATATCAAAGATCAAAAGGTCTGTACAAGGGGCGGGCCTCGGGGACGAAACGTCCACCAGCAGAATCTCGAATATACATATACAATATTATATTCAGTTTCAATTCAAAGATTCAGTGTGCACTTGACAGCAGCTCTAAGGAAGAGACACTGCAACAAAAGTTTATTTGAACACCACACCTGTGTGCTAAATGACTGCTTTCAGGCGAGCGGCAATGGACCGAAAAATGTCTTTCTTTAGGATTCAGAGTAAAATATTATAAATATAAATAATAATCATCTATGAAACTTGTTCGATATACCTTGAACGAAAATACAGTTCCACATTGAGTGGACTATAGTATTTTCTCTAATGTCAGTTTGCTAGGGTCAGTTTACCACACTACTTGTATTACATTTGTAATAGGTATTCGATATGGATTATTTGATATTGGAAGTACTGCAGTTTTACTTTCATACGTGTACTCCACCATCCCATCTTAAAAATGTTTTCCCAGTTGTATATCCATCATTTTACTCCCTGGTGTTCAAATTCATTTATGCTGTACTACTATGGTGTGATTTTTAGCGCTCTAATCTTTCCCAGAAAATTCGGTGTTGATGTTTTCTGCCAAGCTTGTAAGAACATCCAAAAAGATTTTGTTTTTCATTTGGGCAAAAATATCGCCAGACCCATCGGGCTTAATTCCCCAAAATTATGCCATCGGGAAGATGTTGTTGCCCAGCAGTTCCGAATGAAAGTCCCTAAAACTGGTAGCCTCTTTATCCACTTCACTCTCAGATAAGCTGAGGACATCGAGATATGTGTTAAATGAACATGTCATTCTTCTCTATCTCTCGAACACATTTTTAATTGAAAGCAATCGTACTTGTGCAATATATATGAATGATGTCACTGAGATTTTGGTGAAGGAGTTTGAAGCCACCCGGATCACAGTTGATCCTGTAGTGTGGGCATAATTTGACTTGAAAGCCCTTCTTGTTACCTATCCAAATAATGATTTTGCCGACGTCCAAGCTCAAGCCTGAAAAATTAGGGAAGCCGTCCAGGGTTTTAATTCTGAATTATTTATGCGGATTCCACTCCAAGCCAGAAAATGCCTTTTCGAAGTCTAGGAGAAATATAAGGCCCAGAATTAGTCTTTATCCCGAATAAGCCTTAAGTATAAGCGTGTTATTTTCCCCGATATACCTGCCTTTCATTAACTCCTTCTGGTTCTCTTGTATAATTCATGGTAAAACTTTAGTCAATTATGTTCTATATCATGGCACTGTAATCTATATTCAGGGGAGATATTAGGCTTCAATAGTTGAATAGTTTACGGTCTTACCTTATTTTGGCATACAACTGATTATTCCCTGCTGTTAAAAACCTGAAAAAGATTTTGTTTCGAATCCTTAATTCAGTGACCCTATGAGAAATACGCTTACTCTCTCAGGAAATACTTTTCGATGAGCCTTGTCGTAGTCCTGAAATATGGTGCCGTGTACTAGTAAACTCCAGTTGAACAGAACCCACTGAAGCACACATTTCCTTTCTTCGGAAAGGGGTATATGTATTCCAACAGCTCTAAATTAACTTAAGTTTCTCCCAATTTTATTATATGCGCCAATTTGCTCAGTATTGGTTGGCAAAACCCCAGATACTAATACTCGTGATGACGTCATTATTATGTAATGTCACATGGGGACCATCTCCTAACATCTGCTAAAATATAGATTTCCCCAGAATTCCAAATTTAAAGTTTTCATTCAGTGATAATTATGAACCAATTTCATCTAACATCCTATATTCTGCTGCTTATGTACCGGCTTTTGATCGTATGAAGTTTTGATGGCGTAGCTGATGAATTATTCAACTGTGTGAATGATTGAAATTCGAAAATTAGGGGCTGGGGCAAGATGATTAAAAATGATAACTGTGAACGTTATCGTTCAAACTCCAATGTTCGGGTTTAGTTTTGATCCGAATATGTTCCTAAAAAAATTTTAAAACTATTAATCGATGAAATTTGAAAGCACAAATGTGATATCGTCAGGGACCATTTCAAAATTCCGAAGTAAATTCATAATACTTTACTGCACATATGCCATATAATGAATACATCCTGATCACAATTATGATTATTTGCTGTTACAATCAACATTAAAAGGGTGGTGAAAACGATGCCGATGTACTGACAAGAGGTAATATGCCCACCGACAAATATACTGATAGCATAGCTGTTCATATGGACACATTGGATGACATGACATACGACCCCTAGCATTGGCTTGAGCTTTAACAGATACATTCATCTCAGAGCGATGATGCCCTAACACGTTATCTGATGGAAAATGATAAACTATATAACCGCAAGATAGAAAAATACTGCTCAAACGAGGGAGTATTTATAGAATACCTGTTCCTGTTCAGAACAGATACTTGCGTCTCATTCTCCGTCATGTTTACAAGTCACACAACTACGACCCCAACAATTTGTTCAGAGGGTGGTGTTTTCAAAATTATGACAACAGTCTAGTAGCCAACGAAATTTGGCAAACAGGTTTACTGCTTCTCGAAAAGTTCAATTCAGGTTCATTCTCATATTTTGAGGGTAATTCTCTATCGGATTTACTGCCAAATTTATCATTCGCATTTAAACTGTATTATATCGGTAGCCTAGTTGGGCGATATCTAGAAGGATGCACACCTGTTTTTCTTTTTATAGAATAGTAATGAAGTAATGCAGTAAGATGCGCGTTATATTCGATTATGTTTGAATGGGTAATCTCCTTCATTTTTTTTTTTTTTTTTTCGTTTTTACACATTGATTATCATATATTAAGCAATTGGACGTTATACTAGCCAGGTAATAACACATATCAATACAATCCGCCTTTTGCGCTATTCGTAATGCCGGTTTCAGCCGCAAGGTGACGCTAGCGCTCACGGCACTTTGGTCTATTCCGGTTGTCTGCTAATGCAAACATGCGCAGGAGGGAAGGCGGGTATTGTATTTCGCCTCGTTTCGTCAGATTTTCTCACTGATGGAGACGTCCTTGGTAATTTACGTAAGTATAGTCATCAAGTCTAATTTTTACTCGTTTGTACAAACATAATAAGAGCCGCCTTGCCAACAAATTGGACAATCAAAGGTCGTCGTTGTTGTTGTTATAAAACATGGTGAGTGGCCGGCAGTTCAGCCTGATTAAACCACACTCCACTCAAAACAATCAGCAGGGGCCAGTTTGTTTGATCAAGTACTGTGAGAAATAATCGGATTGTTAGTTAACCCGACTACCATGTAGCAAATTCTGGAGCTTTCCGTGACTATTCCATCGGATCTCACTAGCTTGATGCTTCTCAGCCAATCTGCTCTCTTTTGCTTCTTGGGTACCCTATGAAGAGAGATGGCCGTCCCATCATACAAAATCTGCTTCTCCCAGTTGCAACAGATAAAACAATATCTATGTCCTCCAACTCTGCCTCCCACCATTATGAAAATGATTGGCAGTGGAAGATAAGCATAAGTCAGTAGGCCTAATATTGGTCCCAGAGACTTTATGGAAGTGAATCAGCCAAAATATTTTGTGTGTTATGGGACAGAACAGGAATATGTAGATATATATATGCATTTGTTTCAATGCATTTTGCAGAAGAAATGCATGGTATAATAATTAGATAATTAAAAAATTAAAAATAAGTAGCTATTAGTGCAAAAACTACTTCCTCAGTATTTATGAGAAGTTAGAAGACATATGGCTCATTAATTCAGTGTGTCTTTTCACAATAAAATTATGAAACACTACCAGCAGTCCCAACTGAGGCGGGTTGGGTTCTTGTTTATCACATTATAATCATACAGCTACATTAACAGCTACATGGTAGTCGGGTTAACTAACAATCCGATTATTTCTCACAGTACTTGACCAAACAAACTGGCCCCTGCTGATTGTTTTGATTGGAGTGTGGTTTAATCAGGCTGAACTGCCGGCCGGCCACTCACCATGTTTTATAACAACACCAACACCGACCTTTGATTGCCCAATTTGTTGACAAAGCGGCTCTTATTATGCTTGTACAAACGAAAAAAAAATAGATTTGATGACTATACTTACGTAAACTACCAAGGACGTCTCCATCAGTGAGAAAATCTGACGAAACGAGGCGAAATACAATACCCGCCTTCCCTCCTGCACATGTTTGCATTAGTAGACAACCGGAACAGACCAAAGTGCCGTGAGCGCTAGCGTCACCTTGCGGCCGAAACCGGCATTACGAATAGCGCAAAAGGCGGATTGTTCTTGAGATATACATTATATGTTGTTTTCCCGCCATAGCTTGAGAACAGATATCGTGTTCTGTGGTCCTTATCCTTAAATATTACACTCTTGTCGGAAATCGGGTTCAAATGTTGTATCAGATCTGGAAACCTATGTTCGATAATGTCATAGTTTGGAACAGCCCGTGGTTGGAGAAACTTGTGTAATTGAGAGGAGCATCTGCTGACAATAAAATAGTATACCACAAAGTTAGAGATTTGTATATCGGGTATATTTTTTTGCAACGAGGGGTATTGCAGTTTAATTATAAATGAAACATTTAACATGGTAACATGTGTACACTTCACCTCAAAATAAGAGATTGGATACAGGATAAACTTCAGTGATCTCGCGCAGACGTGTACCGAAATCCATAGTTTCGGAATAACGACGGTTACATTTAAGATATGTTACTTCTAAAAATACATGCAGCTATACATCCTGACTGAAAGAAGACATCACAACTATAGCTTGATCAAAACATTAAAACAATTATGTACCTAGGAGAAGCCATACTTTCATTCCTCGATTTTTTTTTGTAATTTGGGAATGTTCCCTGATGACGTTATATTAATATTTTCGAGCTAAAGTGACATAATAATAAATTGATAAAGTACTTTGATAACGGGTAAGCCTCAGCGTTGGTGTTCTGAGCCTATTCGCGTTTTATCAGCCTGACTCGTGATTTTCTAATAACTTGTACCTCGCCAAGTTGAAGCATTTCCAATTGTTTCTTTGTAATTTCCCAAATGGTTCCGCTTAAGCTTACTAAATTAAAGTCCGATGTGTAAAGATTACATCAAATGAAGTTTTGTTGAGTTTGTAGTTTATCACATCGTGCTTATTTTGAACCTATTCACATAACCCTAAGAAGAGGATCATGGGTAAGTTCAAAATGGCGTCCTTTTTCATTAAAATTCCTGATTTTCTGCAAGGAAAAGTGGGCGAAAGCTACTTTATTTCACATCAAATTCTTATTTACTAATTGGTCATGCAGTTTGTTTGGTCTTTTGGAAATGACGTCACCGTGACATTCATTTTTGAAATTTTCTAGTAGAGCTGGACCCAGAGATATACTGCGGTACGTTTCAGCACTCTAACCTACTTAGTATAAATTAGAGAAGGAACCCTGCATGGCGTGATCATCAATGAACCGCTAAAAACATATATTGTGAAACTTTGCGCTCTTTAATATATCCGAATTTTCCCCTTCTTCTCAGGAACTCATTAGGATATTATTCACTGTTTTGTGATTGTTTGATCTTTGCATAAAATCAATGAAAATGGCATGAGTGCATTAAAACCCCAGTAGAATCTTGAACTTCGTGAAGATGAGTGTATGGGATTTGTTTGTTTTTTCTAATAGTATTCATATCGCAGCTGTTGGATGAACACAACGCTACCTACTGGATTGGATTAAATCAACTCAGTATATATAGACATTACAGCTGGGTTTCTAACATGGCTGTGAGATTTACCAACTGGGACAGTGGCGAACCCAACGGCAGGGAATACCATGGACACAGTAATGTACGTACCGGTAACTCTTTCAGAGCTATACATGTTTTGTGGAATAATGGATTCATATGGCAATATTTAATTCGGTCTAACTCATCTCATTGATCGACATTAGATATCATAATTAGGACACCGTAGTTACCCCGATCGACTCAAAGTTGTCAACCCTTGAAAATTCCGCTCTCACCACGGAGAACCATTGAAACGTCAGATATATATCGGGGAATTAGAACAAGATTTTCCGATAGTTAAACGCGATGAAATTAACGAAAAATCTTAGAATATTGCAACGGCAATTGGAAACCAGATCAACACATGCCTGTGAAAGCTGTATTGATATGTTTTAACCCGACTAGGATTCGATCCCGGTCAGCGCAGTTCCGGCATATCGGTTGCAACTAAGCTCAAAGGTATCTCGCATTGATTGGATTATTGAGAAGTATCAAGTCTATAGTCTGCCTAGTTGCTGTCTATGCGTAGCCTAAAACTAGTACACAACATATACTCTTTCCCAGCTCTGGGGTCAATTATGTTATGTTCGGATTGAATATGCATATCTACAGAAATATAACACTGTAAACATTCTGTTCGGATTACATCACATTTGGTTTGAGGTCAATTGTCAAGCAAAATTCAGATGTACACCAACACCCTTCAGTCAATCATTATGCTCAGAAAATGCATTGTAAGGATGGGTGGGGTTCACGATAGCAGTGATATACGGTCTTAAACGTAATCTCATGAATACTCGTGGGATAACCGGGTAGTTTGGTGTTGAACTGTCAAATTACTATCTACTTTCAAAATGACTGAATATCGATGAATGTATTTTCTTAATCTTTCAAGCAAAAATGTGTGGAGATCCGTACACACAAGGGTGGTGTGGGGAAATGGGCTGACCAGAGCTGTGCTGTAATGCAGGGCTACATCTGTCAAGGTTATAAAGGTGTGTTTATCGATCAGACATAGTCAACCTTTCAGAAATTACCTTTTATTGATTTGTTTGTTTGTTTGTTTGTTTGTTTATCTTTCTGTCGGGAACATCTCGAACTTTTGAGTCTACATCTTTGTATCTTTTTAAACTGCATGTCCATGTAGACATAACACTACGATTGGCGACTGACCGTATGCAAAAATGAGCACAATGTGGTGTCAGTAAAGAAATGTTAACTTACAAGTGTCTGATCCGTCATTCCTAATTCAGCCGTCGTTCATTAAAGAATATCCGCGTCCATAATCCAAAGACCTATTCCATATCTGAAGGAAACTAAAGATGACCGTAACGGCCCATCATATTTAGACCCCTTTTCTCTATAAAAATGAAGCAAGCCTTCTCTCTCGTCGACTTTACGACAGATGATTATAATTTCGACATCGTGAACTATCCCTATCTGGACAGTAATAGTCCAGTGGAACCTGGATATGTCGTATACATATCGCATGCTGTTAGCAAAATCTATGGCGTTACGTTTCGTAACTTGTGTCTAATTCCGCTTAAATCCCTCATATTGTTCATAGTGTTCATATGAATGCAAGAGTGACTGAGCTACATCATATTCTAGTTAACGCACTTTCGATTCCGCACAGTAAACTCTGTCCCATGAATGATCTCGAGTAAAAGATAATATCTATTGGACTTTCTTCGTATTCTTTGAACCATTGAAAGAATAATTTGTTTTCCTCTTGAATTTCTGATGCAAGATAAAATCCGTCCAGTTTTGTTACGGGTTTTGTCAGTCAGCTAGACCGTTGTAACTCGCGTACAATTAAGCCATATAAGGGAAATATGAATCTCCAAATATAATTGCTATGTCTAATTGTTGACATCCCAGATAAATCTCAGCCAAAGCCAGTAACCACGCCGTTACCGAGTTGGTGTAAGACGGGATACACGGTCCATGGTCAGAGCTGCTATATGGTCAAGCCGGTCAATCAGACCTGGAAAGACGCTCTGAAGATGTGTCAGGTGGATGGGGGAAGTCTAGTCTCCATCACAAGCGAGTTTGAGGAATACTTTATAAGGATACTGACCTACGGTAGTTCCCGGAATTTCTGGACCGGCATGTCCGACAGTCACGTGAGTTTTAGTGCAATTGAGCATACAGTACACTGTAAATTTGGTGTTTAGATTCTAAACATAAATCTAAACACAAATTTTGTCCATAGTTTTTGACACGTTTAATTTCCAACATGTTTAGAAATATTGTGCTTAGATCTTAAACACATAGCTAAACATGTTTAGAAAGTTTGTATTTAGAACCTAAACACAAGCTAAACATGTTGAGTAATATTGTGTTTAGACCCTAAACACAATGCTAACATGTTCAGGATTATTGTGTTTAGATCCTAAACACAAAGCTAAACATGTTTAGAAATATTATGTTTAGACCATAAACACAAAGCTAAACACGTTTAGAAATATTGTGCTTAGAGCCTAAACACATAGCTAAACACGTTTAGGAAGATTGTGATTAGACCCTAATCACAAAGCTGAACATGTTTAGGAATATTGTGTTTAGAATCTAGACACAAAGCTAACATAACCCTAAACAGAAAACTAGACACAAAATTAGTCCGCTTTTTTTAACATGTTTAAATGCACACACGTTTAAATTCATTACATGTCATGGATTTAAACACAAATTTTGTGTCCTGTCTGTGAACATGTTTCAGTACAAAAATATTCTCCCTGCTGGTTTGCTGTGTAATACACTCGGACTCAAGAATTATATGTCGGAAGTGAACTGGCCTTCATTCTGATGTCAACGGTGGTATATTCCCAATATGCCTTTCGATGCCTGCTGATATGTGATATCCAAACACCATAGAATTCACAAATCAGATGATGAACATCCAGGAACAGCAAAACACAAATTGATGGAAAGAAAATAGCTGCAATCTGATGAATTCACAATTTTGCATGGACTACAAGTTGTAAGATATAGGTGTTGCTGCTTATTCCTAGACACAGGCCCGCAAAACAAGAGTTTTGGGGGGTGTGGACGGTGGTATTACGGTGACGTGTCGAAATATAGGGTCTCTATATAGAACCCCATGCTTTATATAAATCAACATCAAGGCGTGAAACGCACTTTGGGTGAATCGAGAAATAAACGGTTTATCGCCAAACAAAATACATCAGCATATTCTACAAGTATCACTTTATATATTCCCGTCGTCAAATAATTAAATTTGTGCAACTTTTTACCTTTGCCGGGCGATTCAAAATCCAACCAGACTGTCCATCCATATAGGAACAGCCCGATTATGGCGGGCTTCGTTCTCAATTCTGATTGGTCAGTCGAGACACGCCTCCGGCAAGAGAGGTCACACACAGATCAGCTGTCGCAATTGACCAATCAGAATTGAGAACGAAGCCCGCCATAATCGGGCTGTTCCTAGATGGATGGACAATTTACCAGATTTACAGTTAACAACAGAATACAGTAATCCTACAAGGGTAACACACCGGTTCTTGTCGAATCACCGAAGTTAAGCATTGTTAAGCTCGGTCAATACTTGGACAGGAGACCGGGTGCTGTACTGATCAGTGTCCAGGGTAATTATAGGAACTGTGAGCACTCTCGTGTTATGGTACATGTAGGCACCGTCGTGATATCACTGAAACAAGGTTGAAAACGACGCTAAACCCTACTACTCACTCACCCACTCCTACAAGGGTACCTAATTTACATTACACTATAAGGCAATCACAGATTTTCTCAACTGGTGAAATGGCATATGAAATGCACTCAATGATCCAGAGAAATGCTTCTCAACAGAGAATAGATGAAGTGACCTTTTCTATAGAAATGATTTAGGTCATAGTACTGCAGGGGACGAAACTGAATGTCTGCTATCTTCTGATGAGCTCTTTTCTGCCCACAATTAGGCTTTTATCTTTAAATTTGGTACCAATTCATACTATGCAATGCATACTTGGAAGTGATTATCTGTTTTTCTTGACATTGAAAGAAAAAGCATGGTTTGACAATCAACAACTTTCCCAGGTGGAGTTGAGAGTTTCATGGTTCTTTACAGCTGCATGGGCAAGCTATACAAAGAACTGTAAGGCAAGCAAAGCCAGTATATTTAACTCCAAATGAATAAGCTTCTTTGGGGCTCTAAAGTTAAAAATCAAACAAAAGAAGTGAAGATTTCTCATTAACAGTACTTACATCCTTTCTGCAAATTAGATCTGTAGTGTTGCAGGAATTCTTTGCATACTTCTGTTCGAGTGAGGTGTTCCAGTACATCGTAACTTTTGATTCTGGCATCTTCCTTCTATAAAAATATTGATATATTATATAAATAGGCATAAATGTAAAATTTGTATAACTCATATTACCAGTATTGTTTGATTACAATCATATGAATGTACTTATGCAAGGGAGTATGAAACACCATTACTGTACTCGATGGATTATTAATATATGTAATTCAAGCTTTCCAAATATATATGGCATAAAACTGTGAAAACAGAAATGTCAAAAAAGGGTTGTCACTTTCACTGACCCAGAACGCATCCTTCGTGTTACATGTATATCTCCCATACATTTATAAAGAACAGAGATGATAGACCTATACTTGTTTACACATGCATTTGAAGTTTTGATAAATCATATGAAATATTTTCACAAAATACATGTACCGGTACTCTAACACTAATTGAAGTGGGATTTAAAAGTTGCCAACAAGAGGCAAGAGGTGCACTTGAATGGCTGTTGGTAAATTTGAGTAAGAATTAGGTCCCCCTCAGCCCCCCAACCCACCCCGCTCTGATTATGTTTGAATCTCCTACGCTCCGATGCCCCCTCCCCCCCACCACAAACTGAGTTATTACTTTGTGAATCGCATACTCAAGAAATCATATATATTTACAAACCTTCAACAGAAGCCTGTGGCAGAAGGAAAACCGGCACTTTTCAGTTTGATCTGTAATATCAACATAGAGACACCCCATAGTCTATCCACAGGTACAGAGGAGTCTTCTAGTCAAAATCCTTAAAATAGTTGCATGCAGGCAGTTTTACTGTGGTGAGTAGTTTTCATTGCTTGACGGAGCGAACAAATGCATTCTGACCCCCTCGACCAACACCGTAACTTTGTAAGAATTTTGGCAGAATGTGACCACGGTCTACAGTTTCCTTATTCCTACGAAGTAGGCTCTCATTTGCAAATTGTCCGGTAATGAGTGAGTGAGTGAGTCAGTCAGTCCACCCGAATCCTTTCGTCGGCAAAAAAGGTGAACTGTTGATATTAGAACCTTGATTTGTGGCATGAAGGTGCATTAGGGGACTGTTACCAGCAAGTTCTGAGCTGACCTACTTTTGATGAAAATTCCTGGTGATTTTCGATGAAAATCACTGCTGATTCTGACTTGGGCAGTGCCCAACTTAATATAGGCAGGATTCAACTGTGGTTTGGGGAGAGGGATTTCCAAGAGTTTAGTTCGCGCCGGAGTCCTAATGCCTACCCTTCGTAGGTCCTGTGACATTAGTCACACTGCCGGGTCGGAAAATGAACAGAGCAAATTGAAAAAGTTAATACCTGTACTATCGTACTAAACTATTTCAAACTGTTAGAACTAATCCGCCATATATCTGTCTGAAAGTTCACCGAAGCTTCTTACCGTGGTTCCTATAAAACTACCTTTATTTATCTCCAGTACAGAAAAGCATAGCTACGGGTAATAACTCAATGCTTGAAAAGCATAAACTACATGTGTACCGGAAAAAAAATGTGTACGGTACAGGGAAATCCAACAAGCCAAGTGTACCGGTCACCACCATGGCTTGTCTGTCCTTGGGTGTCTTCGTCGATATTGCTGATGTTGTTAATAAAAATATAAATATCTTTCTTTTTTTTCGGAATATAATTATTTCCAAAATTTTCATACAACACAATGACAGTGCCCACATTTGGGCCATTACATGCCGAATGAACAATACATTTATGAATGGCAATGAAGCAAAGACCACGGTGAAATAAAAAATACCCCCCCCCTCCCACTTCCCTCACCACCCCAATTGGGTACAGGGAAATCCAACAAGCCAAGTGTACCAGTCACCACCATGGCTTGTCTGTCTTTGGGTGTCTTCGTCGATATTGCTGATGTTGTTTAAAAAATATAAAGATCTTTCTCTTTTCTCGAATAAAATTATTTCCCAAATTTTCATACAACACAATGACAGTGAGTGCCCACATTTGAACAATTACATGCCGAATGAACAATACATTTATGAATGACAATGAAGCAAAGACTACGATGAAATACCCCCCCCCCCCCAACTTCATGACTTCCCTCACCACCCTGCAACGTCATCAGTGTCATTCGAAGTCATGATGCGGTACCATACATTTCAATGCATCAAGGCAACACCCCTCTCTCTCTCTCCCCCCCCCCCACCATCGTGATAAAAAAACCATGTTCGCCAAATTTACTTCAAAAATGGCTGTTCATTTTACCTTCGAAGATTGCAGGCCAAGGCCCACTCCGTCGCGAGCAAAATGACATGATGACGAAACATTTCGACATTTTATCCAACATTACGGTACCGATTCCCTAATACGCAACATCGCTCTCACATCAAATTCAACGGGTAATAAAATGAATGATACAGGCATAAAACTGTACATATCTGTCATAAATAACATCGATGAGACAAGATTCTTACCTTGCTGTTCAACATCCACTGATTCTGTCGTCTTGCAGAACGGGTCCTGCAGAAGTGCCCGTTTCGCGCGCGCGCAAATGTGTGACGTCAGAGGAGACAAGTGTTGTATTACTGCGCGGATTGTGTTACACTCCACACAAAATAATCCGTCGTCGATGTTTATACGACTTCACAAAACTATTTCAAAACTAAAGCTCAACGATGAAATCATGTATTTGAATGCTTCTAGGCGTATTTTCACATATTTTAGGGCAAGCAGCTAACGAATGAAGCCAAATACAAAATATGCAAATTTATCACGCCATGTAAACACAATATTACGTTTAGGTTTGTGTGTTTGAATTAAAGACATGAAATATGCGTTTAGTAATGTGTTGAAGATATCCGACAATTTGTGTTTAAATGCTAAACATGTCATGCTTTGTGCTTCTCTATTGTGTTTAGGATTGTGTTCTGAGTTAAACGCCTAAAATATTCGCGTTTAGGAATGTGTTTAGGAATGTGTTAAGATCCATGAAATGTGTTTAAATGCTAAACAGGTCATATACTTATGTGTTGCGGAATGTGTTTATATTCACAACGTGTTTAATTTGTGATGTGTCAAAAAAAAATGTGTATCGATTTTTAACACTTTCCTAAACACGTTTAGACCTAAACGTGTCATGATGGTGTTTAAATCCTATACG
>JAVTVY010047062.1:0-23415 GCA_036873755.1 Hanleya hanleyi | reverse complement strand
ATATTCGATGGAATGAATTATTGCTTCGTTAATTATTATATATGAGAATAGTGTGAATAACGTCAAAGGACCTACGAAGTAGGGTAGGCGTTAGGACTCCGACACGCACTGTGCTCTTGGGCCCCCAGTTGAAATCCTGCCAATATTAAGATGGGCACGGCCCAAGTTAGAATCACCAGTGATTTTAATCAAAAATCCCCAGAAATTTTCATCAAAAGTAGGTCCACTCGAAAAATGCTGGCAACAGTCCCCTAATGCACCTTCATGCCCAGTGTGAATAACGTCAGAGGACCTACGAAGTAGTGTATGCATTAGAACTCAGACACGCACTGAATTATTGGACCCCCAGTTGAAATCCTGCCAATTTTAAGATGGGCACGGCCCAAGTTAGAATCACCAGTGATTTTAATCAAAAATCACCAGACATTTTCATCAAAAGTAGGTCCACTCGAAACATGCTGGCAACAGTCCCCTGATGCACTTTAATCCTAAAAATCAAGGTTCTAATATCAACAGTGACACTCAAATATAACATATCTCTCAGATATAACATATATATAAATATTAATATTCATGTCACTGTTCCATTTTTTCTCTAGTTGTATTCCTCTTAAGATTTTGTACTCTGCCTTTGACTGGTGTTTGTACAATAAAATCTTGAATCTCGAATGATTATTTTGCCGACGAAAGGATTCAGATGGACTCACTCATTACCGGACAATTTCAAATGGTAGCCCACTTCGAAGAGACAGAAATGACTATGTAGTATTTAATGAGTTGGACACCCCTGTGCGCGAACAATACCTCGCAGTCGTGCAGTTATATTGTGCACTTTCGGTTGCATGACATTCGGCAAATAGCTATTTTGAATGATTCTCTTTCAGAACACAGCCTCTCTATCCTCATTCTCGCAAGCCAGGGCCTTGATTCGCTGGTATTGATATTCCCGTCCTCTTCCGCACTCATAATCCCTTTAGAATAGCATTAATCACTTACGTAAATTCAATACTTATGTGTATCAGCAGACAATGCGCAAAAACATATTGCATTTGACATCATTCTCTCAAGTCAGAGCCCAATTCTGCTAGAATTTACTGGTTCTATACACAATTTACGTTACTTTGTCAGTTTTACGAATGGAAGGACGTTATTTATTAGCACATGCTGACCATAAAAGCGATCTATTTGTCCTCGTTGTCAAAAGCTAGGGCCTTGATTTCCAGGAGAGAAGAATTCGACATCATTCTCTTACACACATACCTTGTTTAGTGAACTAGCCCTGACATTTTCTACTTAAATTACCTTCGAAAAGGCAAGGTAGAACTTGCCAGATGAGATGATATTTCCTAAGAATGAAATAGTTAATATCTTGGTATTGACTCGCTGCATGGAAAATAGTGTCAAGGTATTTAGTTTGCAGGTGACACGCAAATACAGAAACTTAATTAATTAGTCTAATTGAATATCAAGACTGTCACAGGCCTTAATTTAATAGTGAAAAGTGTCATTATGCCTCTTGGACAGTTTGATAAAGCCTTCACCCCCATTCCATAGTTTCACAGATCAGAGTGATAGACCTTATACTAAATTCATTGAAAATTAAGGAAATATAAACTTTCCATTATGCTCGGCAACGTAAGCGAGAAGGGAGACTGAAGAGCGTAGATTTTTGCGCTATGACTAAACCCTTGAAATTTAATTGGATTTCAAATATTTGAAAGCCTTTTTGATTTGCAAAAATCAACGGCTGAACCGAATGTTTTGAAATTTGGCATACACGATACTTATACCAAGATATTGCCAAACCGATAATTGTGACTTCGTCTGTCAATTCAGTATAGACGGCATGGACCAGTCAAAATCGTTGGATTTTGAACGGGGAAAGTGAATATATATATATATGGTATCAGACCTATTAGGCAATTCCTACAATTGTGAGTTAGAATCTGGAAATTACTTCCCTGGGCATGAAAACACTGGCAGATGTTTTTTCTACCATTACCACTACCTCCGCTGATATGCCTTTCACTGTATTATTGCCACTGCCGCAGGTTTTGACTACAATGTAGTCATTTCTCACTTGTTCTGTAAGTAGTTGCGGAACTTGTCATCTGATACTGACTTGACCTAACGTAAGCCCCAAACATTATAACGAATACATATTACATATTTTCCATGAAAAAAAAAATCACAATGGGAAGGGTCTCGGAGCGAAACGGTGAAATTTTTCGAAAAGTATACCGGGTGGATCTGTATATAGGCCCATATACAATGTAGCTCCATACTGGCTATGGCGGGAGGAGTGGTCAATTTTTTTTGTGGGTGTTTCTATGGGTTGTGGGGTCTCGTTTTTCTCGTCTCGCCAAGAAAATCACAATGGGAAGGGTCTCGAAGCGAAACGGTGAAATTTGTGAAAGAAGTTCACCGAGGCCTGGGTAGGCCTATATAGCTCCATACTGGCTATGGGGGAAGGGGTGGTCAATTTTTTCGTGGGGGTTACTATGGGTTGTGGGGTCTCGTTTTTCTCGTCTCGCCAAGAAAATCACAATGGGAAGGGTCTCGGAGCGAAACGGTGAAATTTTTCGAAAAGTACCTGGTAGGTGTGTATATAGGTCCATATAGGACCACTGGCTATGGAGGGAGGGGCGGGGGGTCGTTCTGAGTGAACGTTTTGGGGTCTAGGTGAGCCCCTAATGATCCTATGGTGTCGTATGAGGTCTTATTTTGAAGCTCTCGTAGAAGAGCATCCGACTGGACTAATGGTTCGTTCGTTTTCAATATTCTGCGCATGCGCAGTCTGGCCGTATTATACTATAGAAAGCAGGCACTTTGGGGGGTATGTGGAGGTGTGTTTGGGGTAGAGATGGACCGCTATCGGTCCGAATGGGTCGTGGAAGGTATCAAAGTGAAGCTTGTGTGGGGTAGAGTCAGAATGGCGTGTTTTTAAGTGCAAGTCACGTCAACCTGCGCATGTGCAGTTGGTTGTAGTAAGTAAAGTGACCATTTTGGGGCAGTGCGGGAAGGTATTTGGTGTAGAGATGGACCATCCTTGGTCCAAATGCGTCCTGGGAGGTGTCATTATGTAGCTCACGGGGTGTACATCCTGATTTGAGGGATGTTCGCGTCATCTGTGACGTCATCGGTGACGTCATCAGTAGGAGTAGTAGCGAAAGTGAGCATTTTGGGGAAGTGAAGGAAGGTATTTGGGGTAGAGATGGACCATCCTTGGGCCGAATGCGTCCTGGGAGGTGTCATTTTGTAGCTCTCGGGGTGTACATCCCGATTTGAGGGATGTTCACCTCATCTGCGACGTCATTGGTGACGTCATCAGTAGGAGTAGTAGCCAAAGTGGGCATTTTGGGGCAGTGAAAGAAGGTATTTGGGATAGAAATGGACCATCCTTGGTCCGAATGCGTCGTGGGGGGTTTCATCTTGTAGGCTTCGGGGTGGAGACCACGCTTTGAGGGATGTTCACATCATCTGTGACGTCATCGGTGACGTCATCAGTACGAGTAGTAGCGAAAGTGGGCATTTTGGGGCTGTGAAGAAAGGATTAGTAGTACAAAAGCGCATTTCGAGCCCTATTGAGTGAGTGACCGAGTGAGTGAGTGAGTGAATGAGTGGGATCCCACTGGACTAATGTATCGTCAGTTTTCATCATTTTGCGCATGCGCAGTCTAGCGCATTTTTGGGCGGTGCAGGAAGGTATTTGGTGTAGAGATGGACCACTATTGGTCCGAATGTGTTGTGGGAGGTGTCATCTTGTAGCCCTCGGAGTGTAGACCCCGATATGACAGATGATCATGTCATCTGTGACGTCGTTAGTGGCGTCATCAGGACGAGTAGTAGCGAAAGTGGGCATTTTGGGGGGTGCGTGGGGGTGTGTTTGGGGTAGAGATGGACCACTAATGGTCCGAATGCGTCGTGCGAGTTGCCATTTTGTAGCCCTCGGGATGTACATCCCATTTGAGGGATGTCCACAGCATCTGTGACGTCATTGGTGACGTCATCAGTAGGAGTAGTAGCGAAAGTGGGCATTTTGGGAAGTGAAGGAAGGTATTTGGGGAAGAGATGGACCATCCTTGATCCGAATCCGTCCTGGGAGGTGTCATTTTGTAGCTCTCGGGGTGTACATCCCGACTTGAGGGATGTTCACCTCATCTGCGACGTCATTGGTGACGTCATCAGTAGGAGTAGTAGCCAAAGTGGGCATTTTGGGGCAGTGAAAGAAGGTATTTGGGGTAGAAATGGACCATCCTTGGTCCGAATGCGTCGTGAGGGTGTCATCTTGTAGCCTTCGGGGTGTAGACCACGATTTGGGGGATGTCCGCGTTATCTGTGACGTCATCGGTGACGTCATCAGTACGAGTAGTAGTCAAAGTGGGCATTTTGGGGCAGTGAATGAAGGTATTTGATGTAGAGAGGGACCATCCTCGGTCCGAATGCGTCGATTTGAGAGATGTCCACATCATCTGTGACGTCATCAGTGACGTCATCAGTACGTGTAGTAGCGGAAGTGGGCATTTTGGGGCAGTGAAGAAAGGATTAGTAGTATAAAAGCGCATTTCGAGTCCTGTTGAGTGAGTGAGTGAGTGAGAGAATGGGATCCGACTGGACTACTGTATCGTCAGTTTCCATCATTTTGCGCAGTCTGGCGCATTTTTGGGCGGTGCAGGAAGATATTTGGTGTAGAGATGGACCACTATTGGTCCGAATGTGTCGTTGGAGATGTCATCTTGTAGCCCTCGGAGTGTAGACCCCGATATGAGGGATGTCATCTGTGACGTCGTTAGTGGCGTCATCAGTACGAGTAGTAGGAAAGTGGGCACTTTGGGGGGTGCGTGGGGGTGTGTTTGGGGTAGTGATGGACCACTAATGGTCCGAATGCGTCGTGGGAGGTGCCATTTTGTAGCCCTCGGAGTGTACATCCCATTTGAGGAATGTCCGCATCATCTGTGACGTCATTGGTGACGTCATCAGTAAGAGTAGAAGGGAAAGTGGGCAATTTGTGGAAGTGAAGAAAGATATTTGGTGTAGAGAGGGACCATCCTTGGTCCGAATGCGTCGTGTGGGGTGTCATCTTGTAGTTCCCGTGGTGGAGACCACGATTTGAGGGATGTTTACGTCATCTATGACGTCATTGGTGACGTCATCAGTACGAGTAGTAGCGAAAGCGGGCATTTTGGGGCAGTGAAGGATGGATTAGTAGTATAAAAGCGCATTTCGAGCCCTATTGGCCTTGCGGCGCAATGCGCAATGAGTGTATGCGCGTATGTGTGTGTGTGTGCGTGCGTGTGTGCGTGTGGGTGTATGTGTGTGAGTGTGTGTGCGTGTGAATGTGTGTACGTGTGTGTGTGTATGCGTCTGTGTGTATGTGTGTGCGTGTGTACGCGTGTGTGTGTGCGTGTGTATGCGTGTGTGTGCGTGTGTGTGTGTGTGTGTGTGTCTGCGTGTATGTGTGTGTGCATGTGTGTTTGTGTGTGCGCGCGTGTGAACATTTTGCTTAGTCAGCCGTCTCTCTCTCTCTCTCTCTCTCTCTTTCGGAAGACATGGAGGCGTGACCGGAATTGATCTTTGACCCCTGCGCTGCTCGGAAGTGACGTCATCGTACGCAGGCTCACACACACATCTACTCCATCGTCCATCTGGGTTCTGTGTTTTTACATCCGGGTCCTCATCTTACATCTGGGTTTTTCTGGGTTTTACTGTCACGTGACCGGAATCGGAAGTTGTCATAAGACAGGTGGCGCCCTACATATGGACTGATGAGGGACACATGTTCATTCCTATAATGTGACCGGGTGCTGTACTGGCTGGGCTGATCAGTGTCCAGGGTAATAGGAACTGTGGACACTCTCGTGTTCTGGCACATGTAGGCACCGTCGTGATATGACTGAAAAAATGTTGAAAACGACGTTAAATCCTACTCACTCACTCACTCACTCACTCATTCCTATATTTACAGACACCACCACCAACACCACGACACACCAGTTCTATCACCACCACAGACTACCACCATCACCACCACCATCACCACACACCACCACACACCACCACCACCACCATCACACACTACCACACCACACACCACCACCACCACACACTACCACACCACACACCACCACCACCACACACTACCACACCACACAATACCACCCCCGGAGCTCCTGGAGCTCGGAGGTCAACACCCGGCGGTGGTGGGAGCTCCCGTGTGACGGAGCTCTTGGATCGGAGCTCTTGGACCTCAAAGCGTGTGGAGCTGAGAGCTCGGAAGTGACGTCATCGTTTTACATCCGGGTCCTCATCTTACATCCGGGTTTTTCCATGTTTACTGTCACGTGACCGGAACCGGTAGTTGTCACAAGACGGGTGGCGCCCCCCGGAGCTAAGATGAGGACCCGAATATAAAACCACAGTACCCGGATGTAAGACGAAAATACGACGGGAAAAACCCACTGGCCAACTGCGCATGCACAGACTGACGCGACCTCCAATGAAAACAAGCCAGTCTGATCCATGAAAGCTTCACACTGATACCCCACAGGTCCCATTCGGACCGATAGTGGTCCATCTCTGCAGCAAACACCTTCCTCCACTTCCACAAAATGCCCAGTTTCGCTACTACTCGTACTGATGACGTCATCAATGACATCACAGATGCTGTCGGGTCTACATCCCAAGAGCTACAAAATGACACCCAACACGACGCATTCGGAGCAAGGATGGTCCATCTCTACCCCAAATACCTTCCTTCACTGCCCCAAGTGTCCACTTTGGCTACTACTCCTACTGATGACGTCACCAATGACGTCACAGATGACGTGAACATCCCTCATATCGGGGTCTGCACCCCGAGAGCATGCGTGGGCATGCGTACGATGACGTCACTTCCGAGATCTGAGCTCCAAGAGCTCCGGAGCTCCCAGCTCTAAACAAGCCAGTCTGACCCACGAGAGCTTCACACTGATACCCCAAACGGTTCATTCGGACCAATAGTGGTCAATCTCTACACCAAATGCCTTCCTTCACTGCCATAAAAATAAAATGCCCGCTTTGGCTATTACTCGTACTGATGACGTCACAGATGGTAGGCTATAGGGTACAGGGTGCCCCACAGGAGCGTGCGCCTGTATACGGCGACACACACACACATACACACAGGCGCACACACACACAACCGCACGCATACACACACGCACACACACACACACACACACACGCACGCATACAGACACGCACACACACACATACAGACGCACACACACACGCACACACACACACATAAGCACACACGCACATGCACGCACACACAAACATACGCGTACATACACACGAAAGCACACACACATACACACACACGCATACACACGCGTACACGCAAGCATACACGCACACACGCACACACACTCACACACGCATACACACACACACGCACAAACGCACACACATACGCGCATGCAGTCATTGCGCATTGCGCCGCAAGGCCAATAGGGCTCGAAATGCACTTTTATACTACTAATCCATCCTTCATTGCCCCAAAATGCCCACTTTCGCTACTACTCATACTGATGACGTCACCAATGCCGTCACAGATGACGTAAGCATCCCTCAAATCGTGGTCTCCACCACGGGAACTAAAAGATGACACCCTACACGACGCATTCGGACCAAGGATGGTCCCTCTCTACACCAAATACCTTCCTTCACTGCCCCAAAATGCCCACTTTGGCTACTACTCGTACTGAGGACGTCACCGATGACATCACAGATGACGCGGTCATCCCTCGAATCGTGGCCTCCACCCCGAAGGCTACAAGATGACACCCCCCACGACGCATTCGGACCAATGATGGTCTATTTCTACCCCAAATACCTTCTTTCACTGCCCCAAAATGCCCACTTTGGCTACTACTCTTACTGATGACCTCACCAATGACGTCACAGATGACGTGATCATCCCTCAAATCCGGATGTACACCCCAAGAGCTACAAAATGACACCTCCCAGGACGCATTCGGACCAAGGATGGTCCATCTCTACCCCAAATGCCTTCCTTCACTTCCTCAAAATGCCCACTTTCGCTACTACTCCTAGTGATGACGTCACCGATGACGTCACAGATGACATGAACATCCCTCAAATCGGGGTGTACACCCCGAGAGCTACAAAATGACCCCTCCCAGGACGTATTCGGACCAAGGATGGTCCCTCTCTACACCAAATACCTTCCTGCACTGCCCCAAAATGGCCGCTTTACTTACTACAACCAACTGGGCATGCGCAGATTGACGCGACTTGCACTTAAAAACACGCCATTCTGACTCTACCCCACACACGCTTCACTTTGACACCTTCCACGACCCATTCGCACCCATAGCGGTCCATCTCCACCCCAAACACACCACCACATACCTCCAAAATGCCTGATTTTTATACTACGGCCAGACTGCTCCTAGGATGGACGGATGCTCCTCCACGAGAGCTTCAAAATAAGACCTCATACCACACCATAGGATCATTAGGGGCTCACCTAGACCCCAAAACGTCCATCCAGTATGGACCTATCCCCCTCCCCCATAGCCAGTAGGCCTATTTGGACGTACACACCTACCCGGTACTTTTCGAAACATTTCACCGTTTCGCTCCGAGACCCTTCCCATTGTGATTTTCTTTGCGAGGCGAGAAAAACGAGACCCCACAACCCATATTAACACCCACAAAGAAATTGACCACCCCTCTCCCCATAGCCAGTATTGGGCTATATGGGCCTGTATACAGACCTACCCGGTACTTTTCAAAACATTTCATCGTTTCGCTTGGAGACCCTTCCCATCCTGATTTTCTTGGCGAGACGAGAAAAACGAGACCCCACAACCCATAGTAACACCCACGAAAAAAATGACCACTCCCCCCCATAGCCAGTATGAAGCTATATGGGCCTATATACAGATCCACCCGCTACTTTTCGAAAAATTTCACCGTTTCGCTTCGAGACCCTTCCCATTGTGAGTTTAAATCAGTTTTATATACTACTTACACATATCTCTGAAAACCTGACATGGTATAAACACATAGAATATTTCAGTAAAATGTAATATCGGTTGTTATGTATGTTGCGAAAGATTTTAATCCAGATGATAAAAAGGCTAAATCATGCATGGGCCTAAGTAGTATATAAAGCGTAAATCGAACAAGTTTTCACCCGGATGTAGAGGTAATTTGTGGCGGGATTGGGGCGTAAGTAGTGATGAGGTGTCGGTCATCTTGAAAAAATGGCGGCATTTTGTTGCGGCCATTTTTAAAATCGAAAAATGCGTAAATCGAGCAAGTTTTGACCCTTATATACAGGTAATTTGGGGCGGTTATGAGGCGGTGAGGGGTCATCAAGTGCATATAGGTCCGTCATTTTCGAATGTTATGGATTGACAGGCGTCCATTTTCGAACGCGGCGGCCATTTTCAAACGCGGCGGCCATTTTCGAACGTGGCGGCCATTTTCGAACGTGGCGGCCATTTTGGAATGTTTTTGATTGACAGGCGGCCATTTTCGAATGCGGCGGCCATTTTCGAACGTGGCGGCCATTTTCGAACGTGGCGGCCATTTTCGAATGTTTTTAGGCGGCCATTTTCGAACGCGGCGGCCATTTTCGAATGTTTTTGATTGACAGGCGGCCATTTTCGAACGCGGCGGCCATTTTCGAACGTGGCGGCCATTTTCGAATGTTTTTGATTGACAGGCGGCCATTTTCGAACGCGGCGGCCATTTTCGAATGTTTTTGATTGACAGGCGGCCATTTTCGAACGCGGCGGCCATTTTCGAATGTTTTTGATTGACAGGCGGCCATTTTCGAACGTGGCGGCCATTTTCGAACGCGGCGGCCATTTTGGAATGTTTTTAGGCGGCCATCTTGGATAGAAAAACGTATAAAAGGGGATAATTTTTAGGGGTGGGGTGTATTCATTGCACTACCTTACTGACCTGACCTGACCAGCCTGCCTGCCTGCCTGCCTGCCTACCTGACCACTAGCCAGCCTGTTTGCCTGCCTGCCTGCCTGACCACTAGCCAGCCTGTTTGCCTGACCACTAACCAGCCTGTCTGCCTACCTGCCTGTCTGCCTGTATGAGACGTGTAGAAGCTTTTCATTTTACCAGTGCAAATTCACCAGCCTATTACACCGTTTTTGACCCGCCTGAGCCCACAGTCATGCAGTCATCCGAGCTAGTTACGCTTCAAAAGTACCGTGTTCGCCTGATTGATGAGATGCAGCATGTGGCTGAACTATGTGATTTGCTTATGGAGGAAAACATACTCCTGAAACACGGTCGCGAAGATATCATGGCTCAGAACACCACTTGAGGACAAAACAGAGCCCTCATCGATGGTCTACTGCGCCGTGGCCCCTATGCATTTCTAGCCTTCGTGGAGGCGCTGAAGAAGACGGGAAATGAAAACTAGCAGATCTACTTCAAGCCCACGTTGTACAAGATGATGATATCTTAGCCACGCAAACCACCCAAGAGCGTACACCTACCAAACGCGATGCACGACCCAAGCGGTCTCGACTAACACCTTTAGAAATACCTGAGCAAGTGCCTCAGCCAGTGAAACAAGAAGAAGAGGTGCAACTTCCTATGTCTGTGCAGCAGATCAATAACATTATCCAGCAGACCTACCAGACAGCCCACACCAACATTTGGGAGCTCTCAGCCTATTTGGCTGTGAGTGTCAAAGACGAAGAAGTGCATTTTAACGTACCGGCCTTTAACGACAGACCAGCTAGGCATATCCCCTTAACGTACGACACCTGGCTAAACTACAGACCATTGATTCCCCCCTCGATGCAGTCATTGACCAGCAGGCACGTGACGAGGTGAAATTTTATGTGGGTGACGACATTTTTGTCAGCTGTGGTACATTCAACGACCAGCTCCTGGTGCATATACGGAAATGGAAAATGAGGTTAGATACGCAACAGCGTGTTCCTTGTCCTCAGGGTGTCACCTTGAAAATAACGGCGTGGCGGAAATTGCAGAGTCTCACAGCTATAATTCATGAAGCCCTGTCTACCCAGGTGACTCAGTATATTTGTAAGAAGTACATCGGCACATTCCTGGATCATGTCAGACCTCGCATTCGACACTTGCGTATCCAAGCATGTGCAGGCTGTGTGAACAACAGTCCGATAAACATGCATACGTGTCTGGAGAATAGTATACCATCATACGCGCTGATCACTGAGGCACTACAGGACGTGACCGAGGAGCAAATTGCCCTGGCGTTGGAAGCTGCCTGCGCTCCCAGAATTCCACGTGAACAGATTGCTACCTACATCTACGTGCACCAGGGGCGGAAAGACGATGTCAAACAAGTCTTGTTACATAACTTTTGAACATTTCAAGTATTGTGTTGAAAACATTCAGACATTTACCGTATTCCTACATGCTACGTTGATGCATAACTATTGAACATTTCAAGTCTTGTGTTGAAAACATTCAGACATTTACCGTATTCCTACATGCTACGGTCATTCAAGCGCCTTCATAACGTATAATTGTATTAAAATTCAATACCCAGAGTTTTACTGTGGTGAAGACGTTCATTCTATTGTGTTAATCTTGTTGTTTAAATATTGAACATTTTCAAGTCTTGTTGCATTGAAAACATTCAGATATTATCGTATTCCTACATGCTATGTTCATTCTCTATGTTCATTCTCTATGTTCATTCTATGCGTGTTGAAGTGCCTTCATAGCGTATAATTGTATTAAAAAATTCAATACCCAGAGTTTTACTGTGGTGAACACATTCATTCTATTGTGCTAATAAAAATAGTAGAAAATTCAAAAATGAGTGTTAGTGTTCATTGAGTGTGGTGATGGGAGCTGGTGTTGTGCTTTGAGTTAGAAGTTCTCTTTCGAAAACATTGGATGGCCCTGAAAAGGGCCTGGCCTTTGGAACATGTAAGGGGTTACATGGTTGGGACCAGGTCGGGTGGCCCTCTCACACTACACACCGGGCATTTCAACGCTACGAGTTTACACACTATGGGGATGATATCGCGCGTAGGCTCTGTTATTCGGGCATGTCGGTGTATACAGCCTATACACAAGGCTTGCTGACCACAGGGGAAAATGGCGTATTTGGCGTAGTTATTACAACATTCCACGCAGCGTAAATATTGTGCTGCTTTGCATTCTGTGTCTGGCGCCAGTCTTCTTGCTATGACAGCAGTGTAGTACACGATGTCTTCCTGCTGCTGCTGCTGCTGCTGCTGCTGTAAACCTTCCTTTTCTTGTTGTTCTTTTTTTCTATTTTCTTGGTCTTGGTATTTTCTGTAAAATACCCATCTCTTCTTCCTTTCTCCTTTCTGTTTCTTGGTCTTGGGCTTGGGTTTGCTGTTGTTGTTTGTAGATATCTTCTAGCACGGCGTCAATTTGGTCAAATCGTTGATATTCCAGTGCCGTAACATCCGGTGTGACCTCCTGGGTGGTCTTCATTATCGCCGCCCTGTGGTTGTTCTTCATCTTTAAATAGGTCTTGTATAATATCATCCAGTCATGGGTCATCATGTACCATATCGATGTTCTCTAGCGGTTGTAGTTGATCATCTATCATGAACTCTTGTAACAGGTTGTCAATATCCATGGTTTGAGCTTCAGCCAGGGATGACTCCATGACTGTGGACTCAGGCTGGTCAAAAACGGTGTAATAAGCTGGCGAATTTGCACTGGTAAAATGAAAAGCTTCTCCACGTCTCATACAGACTGGCATAATTGTGAATAAATCACTAAATACTGCGCGCTATTTATAGTGTAACGCGCGGACGTGAGCGTAATCTTTATATCATATCTTTGCGCTGGCCTAGGCAGAAATTTTTTTGTGTTTGTTTTGCAACTTTAAACCGGTGTGATTTTGCAATAAATGCGAGTGGACGTATAAAATTTATTTCAACTTGAATTTCATCGTGCAGCATTGAAAAATTCAGAAAGCTAGCGGTAAGCGAACCCGCTATTTTTAATCCTTTTATCGATTTTTAGACCCGTAACGTTGAGTAGGGTAGTATGGAAAACGCGGTACACTTGAAATAAATCGGTTTTCCTCCGTAAAAATACATCAGGTATTTTATAATGTGACCCTGAAAATTGCAGCACGTTTATCGAAAAGAAAAAGTAGGAATTTTTATCGTATTACACCGGCTACGGTAACACAGCGCTATACAGTGTGCAGGCAAATGCGAGTACAGCTATGCATGGCTCTAACATGGCGGCTAAGGTTAACATGGCGGTTAATCCGTCATGTTTTAAAAGGGGCGTGATTGACAGGCGGCCATTTTCGAACGCGGCGGCCATTTTCGAACGCGGCGGCCATTTTCGAACGTGGCGGCCATTTTCGAACGTGGCGGCCATTTTCGAATGTTTTTAGATGGCCATCTTGGAAAATGGCCGTGTTTCTAGGCGGCCATTCTCGAACGCGGCGGCCATTTTCGAATGTTTTTAGACGGCCATGTTGGAAAATGGCCGTGTTTTTAGGCGGCCATGTTGGATAGAAAAACGTATAAAAGGGAATAATTTTTAGGGGTGGGGTGTATTCATTGACAACTACAATCATGGGTACAAGCCGAAGGTTATTCAACGATCCTAGAGAACATAGAGAGGTGATTACGAGTGAAGAACATGGCGATGGTATCACAATAATTACAAGCTTGGAGCGGATACACAATATTGCCGATACGACGTTGAGACGGCGAAGTCAAGAACACGACGAAGAGGTCAGGAGGTTGGCAATGGAAGAAGATGAAGATGTACCTACGGATGATGAAGAACTGCCCGACCTAGAGTGGTTAAACACACACCCAGCAAATACAGTGGCTACCGAAACACCTGCTACAACAACAACAACAACACCACCACCATGCTCTTGGACCGAGGTAACCCGCCTGAACGCGCGGATTATTGAAATGCAGGAAGACATGGATCACGCGGTGGCTGTGAAGTTTAAACTACAACAAGACCTAGATAAGGAAGAAAGTAAATCAAACTGTACCAACGAGGAAAGCCTGTACGCCCTATTTCCGTGCGGGCATTTATGCCTATGTGAAGAATGCTGGGTGACCCTAACCTGTATAGGGGACACGTGCCATTGTACTGAAACGAACCAACAGCATTTAAAGATCAAGTGTCCCGTGTGTAGGAAGCAGGTATCCGGGGTGAAGAGAATCTACCGCTCGTAAAAGTGTCGTAACACCTTTCAAAGGCCCTTTTCAGGGCCAACCAATGTTTTCGAAAGAGAACTTCTAACTGAAAGCACAAAAATAACACCAAGTCCTGCACATGCACACACACACACCTAGGTAACAATAGGTAACAATAGGGAAATTACACTGAGTCAATGGAAAAACTTCCTACTAACAGCGCCCAGGTATTAGTATCAATGTACGGTAACCCGAATAATGCCCGTCGCTGATTGGTGGCCTACAAGGTGCCTACACCGAGGTCCGCGCGACCACCCTTCCTGGGTTAACTCACAATCCACATATTTTGCACCAAATTCACCTAGTGTCAATTCCCACGTTAAATGATTGCATGTATTGATATAACATTACGGTTGGCCCTGAAAAGGGTCTTTGGAACATGTACAGCACTGTATTGGCACCATTCCTGGGTGTCGTCAGAATCTCTTCATTTTGCACCAAATTCGCACTAGTCAATTCCTATGTTAAATGATTGCGTGTATCGATAACATTAGAGTCGATGCTGATTGGTGGCCTACAAGGTGCCTACGCCGAGATCCGCGCGACCACCCTTCCTGGGTTAACTCACAATCCACATATTTTGCACGAAAATTCACCTAGTATCAATTCCCACGTTAAATGATTGCATGTATTGATATAACATTACGGTTGGCCCTGAAAAGGGTCTTTGGAACATGTACAGCACTGTATTGGCGCCATTCCTGGGTGTCGTCAGAATCTCTTCATTTTGCACCAAATTCGCACTAGTCAATTCCTATGTTAAATGATTGCGTGTATTGATAACATTAGAGTCGATGCTGATTGGTGGCCTACAAGGTGCCTACGCCGAGGTCCGCGCGACCACCCTTCCTGGGTTAACTCACAATCCGTATATTTTGCACCAAATTTTTGCATGGTTGGCCCTAAAACACTGAGAAAAAAAACCCTGTGTGTTGGAAGGGCTAGGGGTTGGCCCTGAAAAGGGCCGTTGAGGTGGGGGCAGGGATTGTTTTTTGGAGTTGGAGATTGGTAATTATATAGAATATAGAGGACATGATGTATGACCTGATTTGAATTGAATGTGCCAAGTTAGAAGTTTCCCCTTTCGGTAGATTGGGGTGGCCCTGAAAAGGGGTTTTTGGTTGGCCCTGAAAAGGGCCGTTGAAGTCAATTTGTTTACCCTGTTTTATTCATGGGGGGGTTTGCCTGTCTACTCCGTAAAAACACTGATGGAAAAGTACCGGTACGGTTGCAAAGCGTACCGGCCAGGCTGTTGTTGTTGTTCTTCAGCGACTGGAAGATCTTGTAGGAAATTGGCTGGTGGAATTCGTGGCAATTCGTCAATATTGACGAATTCCGGCTCTTGTTGATGTTGTGTTGGTGGTGGAGGAGGATGTAACTCCTCCATTACTGTCTTTAAATGGCTGAGCCAGGCCTCATCACTGACCGTACTGGCCAGCACGATGAGAGCACGGAGATTCTGGGCTGCCTCCGGAGTGAAGTCATTGTCGACGTGCCGGCACCATCCCCGTACCTCACCCAGCCAGAAATCTTTGACAGCCTTTACCATGGTCTTCCTCTGTCTCCGGGCAATCTCCCGCTGTATCTCCATCATTCGCCCGGAAGCCCCTGTCGTTGACATTTTCGCCACTCTGTTCATCTTCTTCAATATGTATATATACGTCTTTATGGTATGTAAAAGGTGAATGGAATGGCGCTGACCCCGCTCCCGCTGGCTTTATAGTGAAATACAGTATATTTTCATTGGCTGTTTCAACCTAGGTGATGCTGGCTTCATTAGTTCTTTTTAACGATAGCGGATTGGCTTTTTTTTATAGACAGCGGATTGGCTCTTATGCGGGTCTGCTGATTGATCAATATAGTGGACCCCAACCCTTCCTGGGTTAATTTACAATCCTTCGTTTTGCACCAAAATTCGCCCTAGTCAATTCCCATGTTAAATGATTGCGTGTATTGATAACATTAGAGTCGATGCTGATTGGTGGCCTACAAGGTGCCTACGCCGAGGTCCGCGCGACCACCCTTCCCGGGTTAACTCACAATCCACATATTTTGCACGAAAATTCGCACTAGCCAATTCCCAGGTTAAATTATTGCATGTATTGATATAACATTACGGTTGGCCCTGAAAAGGGTCTTTGGAACATGTACACGACTGTATTGGCGCCATTTCTGGGTGTCGTCAGAATCTCTTCATTTTGCACCAAATTCGCACTAGTCAATTCCTATGTTAAATGATTGCGTGTATTGAGATAACATTAGAGTCGATGCTGATTGGTGGCCTACAAGGTGCCTACGCCGAGGTCCGCGCGACCACCCTTCCTGGGTTAACTCACAATCCACATATTTTGCACGAAAATTCACCTAGTGTCAATTCCTACGTTAAATGATTGCATGTATTGATATAACATTACGGTTGGCCCTGAAAAGGGTCTTTGGAACATGTACAACACTGTATTGGCGCCATTCCTGGGTGTCGTCAGAATCTCTTCATTTTGCACCAAATTCGCACTAGTCAATTCCTATGTTAAATGATTGCGTGTATTGAGATAACATTAGAGTCGATGCTGATTGGTGGCCTACAAGGTGCCTACACCGAGGTCCGCGCGACCACCCTTCCTGGGTTAACTTACAATCCACATATTTTGCACCAAATTCATCTAGTGTCAATTCCTAGGTTAAATGATTGCATGTATTGATAACATTACAGCCCGAATCATCACGGACTTTCACGAAGGGTGAGGATAGAATAAAAACTATAACGTATACAGGTACGGATAGAGAGAGGGGCGAAAAAAAACCTATAACGTGTACGGCTACGGACTAGGGTTTTTTAATAGACACGAGTCATCACGGACTTTCACGAAGGGGAGAAGTGCATCCCCTTCGATATATACAGTCTTGCCTCATCGATGTTCAATAAAATTCATGAAAAAACACAAAAATGATGGTTTTTTTACTTTTTTTTATTTAGGTCAACAAGAATGTATAGAATATGTACAAATAGAATACAGATGGTATGTACAATAGAATAGTAGTGGTATATACAAGTGGTACAAAAAAGTTCTGTCAGGAGTAGGATTCGAACCTACGTCCGGCATTTCGCCGACCAGCACTTAATACCGGCGCCTTAGACCACTCGGTCATCCTGACTTTTACAGTTTTTCACTGGTGTATCAACAGTCATATAGTGTGTGTTCGACATTTTTTCACAAGTCCAAGTAAGTGATGCTCACACCATCGGCCAGCACTTTCCGTTTCGGGTAAAAGAAAGTAAAGGCGTCTCGTTGCTGGATGTACGTCCGCATCTGGTGGTCCACTACCCGAAATCCTCGGTTAGTTCCACTCGCACTAGCCTGGCTTTGCAGCACGTTCAAGTACAAGGCTTTGTCGATGTTGGGATCGCGCCGGTTCACCCCTTTGCAGCTAAACTTATTTTCGGCTCAACCGTAACAGTAATACGTCTTGGAGGAGAGAGCAATCACAGCATCCCCACTCCACTCCAGCTTGAAGAGACCCGGCGTACGCTTATCGTACTGGTAATGGTCACGTGCAGGTAACCACTGGTCCCGTTCCGCTTCATACTCCGCCCGTAACTCCGGTTTCACCAGGGACTCCCAATCCGCATTAGAAACGGCCATGTAGGCCGAGTCCGTATCCATCTCCATGAGTTGCCAGTCTGATGCATTAAAATACACACCCATGAAATCATAGAGAAACTGCAGCATCCTCAGCTTGGCCACATGGTATACCATACATCCAATCTGCAGGGGTAGGTTGTAACGGATAGTCTTCTTGGCTGAACTGACTTCATACGTGTCGTCATCGATGACCTCCACGGAGCGAAACAGAGGAGAATTCACTTTTTTGCGGGCTTGGGCAGTAGTACAAATGTTCACGTTCACGTGCTTATCCTGATTCGTGACTGTTTTTCCATAGTAACCATTGCCCGTCAACTTCCAAGATTGACCGATGATGGCCTTACTCGGGTCTTGGTCACCTTGACGACGGGCGACGTCACGATGTCGGCATTCTCCGCAAAACAGGCGTCGGGTACGTACTGTATCACTTGGTATATTTTGGTAATTTCCAAACCGTGGCTCATGTACCACTGCAGTAAGGGCGTGCCCAGCAAGATTTTCTCGGCCCACATACTGCCAATCAACATCCGTCGAGGTCGAGGCAAACACTCGTGTTGCTTCGCATAGGCCCCCATGGTGTCTCCAATATCATCCCGACCCACCAGCGTGTTCTTAAAGATGGGCGGGCACTGGGCGAAGAGGGGTTTGAGAGTATCGGGAACATGCAAATCACATTCGACAAAGCCGTAGAGGTCCCCCGAACGAATGGCGTCGAACATCTGTGGCAGACTCAGGAGTCGCCGACGACTCAACGGGTACTCGCGCTCTTTTAGGAAACGCCGTAAATGGGGTAGGGCCTGGCACATGGTGTGAAATTCACACTCCCACATTTCGATGAGATGGTATCCTCTCTCTTTCACGTAATCTGCGTTCTCCTGCACTTCTTCCCGTAATTGTTCTGCCGATTTCCCACGTCGTTCGTTGAAGCGTCCAGCGCTGAAATGGCATCCGTGGCCGTGCCAGTAACACCCATAAAATTGAAATACGGTCGGTGTCCTACCCACCAGGGCAAACCCATCGACGGGGAGTCGACGATCTCCTATCCGCTTCTCTGTGGCGTTGGTCTGGTGTCGTATATAAATTGCCCGTCGATAGGCTTCCCAATCCAACCACTGATCAGCCAGATGCTTGTAGGGAGTGCGTTGCGGTGTAAAATGCCGACCTTCCGCCAACCAACGTGTATAATGGCCACTGGGCATAGGTTGGGCCAGAGACCACAGGTACAAGGCATTCGCATCGAAACCGAGGATCTTAGCACAGGGTTTTCCACTGGGGAGAGTAGTGACGTCCTTCTCGTGATAACGGTGAAAAATAAGACTCGGTCCGCCGACAATGTTCTGCTTTAGACAATCATGCAAGTCTGCATCTTTTTGCTGTATCAGCGAGAAGTACGTAGGACACTCTTGAAAAAGATGGCGAAGCGCCAGACCCGGTAAACTCAAGCACTCCTTGAAGATGTCGACGTGCATCTCGCGACGAAAGAGTTGAACCATTTTCTCGGCCGCTTCCAGGAAAGGGACCACATCTAAGTTATTATACCATATCAGGAAATCTCGCAAGGTGTGCATATGTTGATCGTTCCATACCTGCTGTAGTCCCCGGTACGTGTCTTCCGGACATTCCACTTGCTTCAAATCATCAAAGAAGGCATCCCGGGGTGGCAACTGTGTTTCCTGCAAACGGTCGAGCGTTGATATATACGTGTAAGGGAACCTCCCTTTGGTTTGTGCACAGTTATACGCCTTGACCCACTGATCATAGCTACAATTAGGAGCTAAGTAGTTCCGTACATCCAGGAAATGAAGTGATGTGGTAGTGAGGGCCATATGATTATTGATCTTCTTGATGATGGACTTGATGGTATTCGCCTGGGCCAAGTAGGGATAGAGAAATTGCTTCACCATGTTCAAGTCATATCGCCCCGAGTTGAAACCCAGCACCGGTAACTGACCTAGATATTGTAGGAAGCGTACTTTCAATTTCTGCGCATACGGTTTCGGTAAAGGCACATCCTGCGACTGCATGGACTCCGGCTGCGACTCCGGCTCCGACTCGGACTCTTCGTCGTCACTAAACGCTACACCCGGTATAGGAATCCGATCGGTCAGCTGGTCCAGTACGTCCTGGAACTTGGACACCAACAATTCCGTACTGGCCGCACTGACTTCCTCTAAATACTCCATCATGCGGGTGATCAACTCATGGGAATCCCCGGTAGACACGAAACAGACCGGTGCAGCGTCATAGCCAGGTACGTTGCTGGAAATGCTGACACTCAGGGGAATATGGCGCTGCGTCCACTGCGTTTTCGCTGAAAACAGGTCCATGGGTTCCAATAGGGCCTCAAAATCGTAACACGCCCGGTAGGGGAATGATGAGACCCTCATCGGCCAGGTCCTCGAAAATAGTAGGCGTATTATGATACACACCACCCGGATAGGCTCGCTTGACACTGTTGTCACAACGCTTCTCGTGTCGATGTAAGTCGGTGGAACGGTCAAACACCCGATGGCATTGGGCGCAACTGTAAGACTGGGCGTACTGGCTCATCTTGCAGATCAGCGAAAAATGACTCTCGCCATTGTAGTCGAAGACATTGACTTCCATCGTAGAAGCATACCGTTCTGTTGAACGACGAACCAATTCAGCCACAATTGTATCCTCCTCGCATCGTAATCGGTATACCATGATATTGATGTTGAACAGTGTTTCCACATCATCCAAATTGTTGAACGGGACTCCACGGAAGCGCCGCTCATCCAAGTCTTGCTGCTCTAAGTACTGCTCCCAATAGCCATTGGACACTTTGTCACAACTCTGGGGATTACACTGGTCCAGATGCACGGCCAAACACCGAAACAGACATTTCCGGTCTTTGTAGGGTCCGTTCAACCCGCCGTTAATGGATGCAGTCCATGTCGATGAAGCAGCCAAGGGGGTAGTAGTACAGGAGCACCGATAGGATGATTTCTCATTAGCACCGATAGGATGATTTCTCATTTTTGTGACGAAAAATGTGACGTTGGTCACCCTTTCCACAAGCCATTGGGTATCGGGGCGTTGCAACCGGGCCCATTCCAATGGGTCCAACGTAGTCAACTGGTCGATGAGTGGCTGCAGGGAAATCGCATTCGTCACCGTGATTGGCTTGTCAAACACACACGTATTATTGCTGGGATAATAATACCGCAGCTGGTCTGTCTCTTTATGGCGAAGGATGTATCCAAAAGTGAGATTCAACTTGAAGGCTGTGACCTGGTCTGTGAACATGTTCTCCGCATAAGTAGACAAATACGTAAGATCCTGCAGTCGAAAGTTATACAAGTCCAATAGACGACGGTCACGGTGAAAACAATGGCGTATGGTAGCCCAGTGTCATTGATAAATCTCCCTCACACGCTCGTCTTCAGGCAAGACTTCAACCGGAGGTACTGCTGGGTCCCAGGGCAAATCTTCTCTACGTCTCATGCTTTCGTCTAATACAAGCTGGTAGCCAAACAGGCAGACAGGCTGGCTAGTGGTCAGGCAGGCTGGCTAGTGGTCAGGTAGGCAGGCAGGCAGGCAGGCAGGCAGGCAGGCTGGTCAGGTCAGGTCAGTAAGGTAGTGCAATGAATACACCCCACCCCTAAAAATTATCCCCTTTTATACGTTTTTCTATCCAAGATGGCCGCCTAAAAACATTCGAAAATGGCCGCCGCGTTCGAAAATGGCCGCCACGTTCGAAAATGACCGCCGGTCAATCAAAAACATTCGAAAATGGCCGCCGCGTTCGAAAATGGCCGCCTGTCAATCAAAAACGTTCGAAAATGGCCGCCTGTCAATCAAAAACATTCGAAAATGGCCGCCACGTTCGAAAATGGCCGCCGCGTTCGAAAATGGCCGCCGCGTTCGAAAATGGCCGCCAGGTTCGAAAATGGCCGCCGCGTTCGAAAATGGCCGCCTGTCAATCAAAAACATTCGAAAATGGCCGCCGCGTTCGAAAATGGCCGCCTAAAAACATTCGAAAATGGTCGCCACGTTCGAAAATGGCCGCCACGTTCGAAAATGGCCGCCGCGGTCGAAAATGGCCGCCTGTCAATCAAAAACATTCGAAAATGGCCGCCACGTTCGAAAATGGCCTCCACGTTCGAAAATGGCCGCCGCGTTCGAAAATGGCCGCCTGTCAATCAAAAACATTCGAAAATGGCCGCATAAAAACACAGCCCGCTTCCCAGGCGGATGAATACAGTCTCAATAGAGTCCCTCTTTGACGGACCTATATGCACTTGATGACCCCTCACCGCCTCATAACCGCCCCAAATTACCTCTATATAAGGGTCAAAACTTGCTCGATTTACGCATTTTTCGATTTTAAAAATGGCCGCAACAAAAAGCCACCATTTTCCAAGATGGCCGACACCTCATCACTACTTACGCCCCAATCCCGCCACAAATTACCTCTACATCCGGGTGAAAACTTGTTCGATTTACGCTTTATATACTACTGGCCTACCAATCTCTATGGATCGACTGTGTGTTCTTCATCAAAATGAATATATCAACAACTTAGAAAATGTACAAAAAAGAGCGGACAAACTCGTAATTGTTAATCACAGCACTGATTATGATAGATTGTTACAACAGATCGGGCTACACTACAGCAGAGAAGAACCAATGCTAGACTAGTCAGTTATTATGAGATGTTCCATGGCTTTATAAAAATAACATTTTCACATTTCTTCTCACTGGCATCTGTTAAATCGAACCGCACCTTTTTAAATTCTGTATTGAGAATTGTATTCTCCGGTTCATCGAACTGATGTTTTAAAAACTTTTTTCATCGAGTTGTTCCATAATGGACTGGTTTACCATTCAATTTTCTAACTTCACCAAGTGTCGTTTTAGTCATTCAGATGTCATTGGAAATTCACTTTTTTACAGAATTTATCTTTGTTTTCTGTCTTGATATTGTTATTTTACACATTTTTCAAAAGTGGAAGGCACGGGCACAGGGATTTACAAATCTCTTATCTTAAAAATGTTCCTAGAGACAAGTTTCGTATAGAGTTCAAATAGGGTCGCTATATATTAGCTTATGCCATACAGAATTTTACGTGATAATGATCACGATATGGGATGAAGTTTACTCCTTACAAATAAATCGCGTAAGCTCCGATATTTTGAGTACGCTATGATAGGTCTCAGATTAAATGGCAAGCGGAGTTTTGTTTGGAGTGTTTCGTATTCCTCCTTCAGTGTACGGGCCGCTTCAACATTTCTACGGCAAAAATTGGAGAACAAAGGGAGTAAACTCTTTGTTAGCAACTTTACCTGGGGCTATGTTCATACCAAAGGGTTGCCGGGTTTGAAGTCTTTTGATCCAAAAGGATTCACGAAGTGCGCGGTGATTGTCAGTTTTTTTCTGTGTTGGAAATGTAGGAATTCTTTCTATTGGCATAAATTGAAAATGGTTTCTGTCTTGATATTGTTATTTTACGCATGTATATCTTAGCACATTATTTAACTTATTTTCATGCTAA
>JAVTVY010047061.1:0-24980 GCA_036873755.1 Hanleya hanleyi | reverse complement strand
AATTCTTGTTATCGTGGTTTCTCAGGAACTGCTTTATGGATCTTTCTCAAATTTGGTACACAGGTTCCCCTTGGGATCTAGTTGTGCAAGATACATTTTTTGGTCCGATTTGAAAATCCAGTATGGCCACCAGACAGCCATCTTGGATTTCCCCATGAAACCTTGTTATCGCGATTTCTCAGGAACTACGTTTTGGATCTTTCTCAAATTTGGTACACAGGTTCCTCTTGGGGTCTAGTTGTGCAAGATACCTTTTTTGGTCAGATTCGAAAATTCAATATGGCCACCAGGCAGCCATCTTGGATTTCCCCATGAAACCTTGTTATCGTGATTTCTCAGGAACTACTCCATGAATCTTTCTCAAATTTGGTACTCAGGTTCTCCTTGGGGTCTAGTTGTGCAAGATACCTTTTCTGGTTCGATTCGAAAATCCAATATGGCCACCAGGTAGCTGTCTTGGATTTCCCCATGAAACCTTGTTATCGCGATTTCTCAGGAACTACTGCGAGATCTTCCTCAAATTCGGTACACAAGTTCTGCGATGAATGGGGTCTAGTTGTGCAAGATACCTTTTTTGGTCCGATTCGAAAATCCAATATGGCCACCAGGCAGCCATATTGGATTTCCCCATGAAACTTTATCGTCATTTCTCAGGAAGTACTGCATGGATGTTTCTCAAATTTGGTACACAGGTTCCCCTTGGGGTCTAGTTGTGCAAGATACCTCTCTTGGTCCGATTTGAAAATCCAGTATGGCCACCAGGCAGCCATCTTGGATTTCCCCATGAAACTTTGTCATTTCTCAGGAACTACTGCATGGATCTTTGTTAAATTTGGTACACAGGTTCTCCTTGTCGTCTAGTTGTGCAAGATACCTTTTCTGGTCCGATTCGAAAATCCAATATGGCCAACAGGCGGCCATCTTGGATTTTCCCATGCAACATTGTTATCGTCATTTCTCAGGAACTACTGCATGGATCTTTGTTAAATTTGGTACACAGGTTCCCCTTATGGTCTAGTTGTGCAAGATACCTTTTTCGGTCCGAATCGAAAATCCAATATGGCCACCAGGCAGCCATTTTGAATTTCCCCTTGAAACATTGTTATCATGAATTCTCAGGAAATATTTCATGGATCTTTCTGAAATTTGATACACATGTCCCACTTGGGGCCTTGTAGTGCAAGATACCTTTTTTGGTCCGATTCGAAAATCCAAGCTACGCTTCAAATTAATACGGTATTCTCAAGTTGTGACGTTGCATCACAAGAGTTGCGGATCAAACGGTGGGGCATATTCTATATATTGACTATAGAGAATATCCGTACCTTCACCTTCCATAGCAAGGAGTTCAAATAATTCGGAATTAAAATGTTTTTCTTCAAATTTTAAATTAGTTTTCTTTAGTCCATGCAGTATCAAGTGAACTGCTCCACCAGCGGGTCGGCTACATGAAGGGACGTCACTCTTGTGACTCAACGTCACAACTCGACAAATGTAGACTACTGCATGTTTCGATCCAAGGGCGGTAATCAGGATTCAGGCACTTTCGAAGTTTCAACATAACTGCGCGGACCGGATCCCTTCAGTATTAATTATTGTACCATCTTACTATTTTCGAGCATGGTATCTTAAAAGAGATATCTCAAACTAGCCCAGTAAACAGAACAGAATTAGCATTCGTTCCTAATTATAAAATCTTAAGTATGTTTCATAGCTCATGCCAAAGTGTCAAAGAGATTGGTCTTCGCTTCCAGTACACAATGATCATGATGATGACACGTGCAAAAAAAAAAAAATACTACAAAATGAAGGCGAAGTATCCTGCGTACATGTACATTCAGTTTCAGACTAACTTTGCTCATTTCACTTGTATTATAACAACCGACATAAGTACAGTTTCTAGAAATCTTGAAACTCCTGAAACTTAGATTATATCTTGGTGTTTTACAGTGTCCCTTTTTCGATCTTTTTCACTCAGATTCAAAATTCTGTAAACAAAATTACAAATCAATCATTTGTTCTTAGTAACAATGGACAAAAAGATCCTATAGTCATTAGCTTACAATTATCGGACAATGGTGGGCGCCAAGATCCTTCAGGATCTCTCGTTAATTTGTCCAAATTTACTCTCTGCATTATATTTCTCAAGTTAAACATTAACCAACAGAAAACTTTTTTAAATTCCATTTCAGTATTTCATTATAAATATCTATGATGTGTACGAACTAAATAAAACACGTTACCAGCTTCACCTGAATGCACTAGAGATCCTTGTTGAGAGGAATGTGTGAGACTATAAGTATGGCTCTTCGCCATGGGACGGAACATCAAAGAGTTAGTGGAATTATTCCAACAGCCTATTTTACATTTAAATAGCCCCGTTTCAGTGCCTAAGGCTCTAGTTTCAAATTTGGTATGTATATACCATGCGGTGAGATATTGCTTGGGCAGGACTGTTAAGGGGCTGTAGCACCTCTGGTGCCTCATGTTTTCCAAGTTATCAGTGGGTTGGAAGGTGTCCACAGTTGTCTATGAACTCAACAGATCAACAATGACCATGGTAAATGGCCTTTGAGTTTAGGATTTGTTTTCACGGGACAATCAGACTGACAGCCAGTCAAAACAAATATTGGCATCAGCACAATCAAAAGCTAACGTAAACAAGGGAAGTATTTAATGCTTAATCATAAAACTGCCACATTTTGTTGTTTTCTGTCATTCATAACAATGCACAGTAAATGAATATATTCTAATCAATACATTCTATATTATTATCCAGAGGCAACAACTGTACAACCAGTGACCACAGCAGGACCAAAGACCACAACAGCAGCATCGAACACCACAACAGCACCGATTACCACGATAAAACCAACTACATCCACCACAGCTCCAGTTACTGGACAACATTTCGATGCCGCTTCTTTCATTGGTGGCATCATATTAACACTTGGGTTATTTGCGATCATATTCTTTGCTCGTAAATTCTATATAGCCAGGACAGATAAAAGCTATCGCACCCTCTGATCAAGTTTTCGGTGAAGATTTAAAAGAACATTTATTTTTGAGAGCCGTCTTCAAATTCAGATTTTTCTGCCTGTTTAACATGTTAAGACGTGGAGAACATACTTGATAGGCAGGCCCCAAAATTTGGCTCGAACGAGCATTATGTTTGCCTGAAGGATTATACTAAAATTAAAGAACAAGAATTCATTTTCCTTCGGATAAAGTATGCCCCAAATCAGTTTATTGCTTTGATTAAATTTACTGAATTAAAAGTTTGATATTACTCACTCGGCTTCGCTTGACAAATCCTAAAATTCATTTTATTAACTCCAATGTGAAGAGCTAGTCACTGTGAGGTAATCAAACCCGAAAAACCGTTAGTTGTACAAGCATTATATAGAATATACGGGCATTACATGTCTAAACCTGATTTCTAAATGTGTAGAAATTTCAGTGTATTTCTGGAATAATGTAGACTGTGGTCACGGCAAAATACGACCTCACAGAAACTTTTCAGAATGAGCTGCTCAGAAATGTAAAGTCTTAAGCCCCATCTAGATGGTTCTGTGTAGTTTGATTGAATATTGACAGGATTGGTGTTGGTATCAATGGATTCATTTCAAACAATTAACTAATGGCCAGCTTAACATTGTATGGTGGATGGTGTAAGACCCTCTCAAAACCTGTTCAGTCTGTTCACTGATGATTGAACTTTTAATCCAGTGAAGATCTGAATATTAAGACGGCTCCCAGGTTTCTTCTACAAATTTCATTTTAGCAAAAGAAATGGCGGCATTGTTTTCTGCGAAGGGCTTGAACTTGGTATGATTGGGCCAATTTAATTATGCTGACCAATGGTTAGGATATTGAGAAATGTTGTCCTACATCCAGCCTTGAATAAAGGCACTTCAAAGTTGATCAAATTACACTCAGCCTTGAATTAAGGCACTTCAAAGTTGATTAAATTACACCCAGCCTTGAATTAAGGCACTTCAAAGTTGATCAAATTACACCCAGCCTTGAATTAAGGCACTTCAAAGTTGATTAAATTACACCCAGCCTTGAACTACATGTAAGGCACTTCAAAGTTGATTAAATTACACTCGGCCTTGAATTGAGGCCCTTCAAAGTTGAGCAAATCTTTTATGATAACATTTTCTCAAAAACAATTCCTTTGTTGGAATGTTAACCCAAGTACATGTATTCTAGACCACTCGGCCACCTTGCAGGCCTTGGTAAACATATTCAGACAGAGCTTGTATAATCCTCCATTTTTGGCAAGTTCAGTCATCTCCCACTTCCTGTTGACAACCTAATTTTTGTGTGCCTTATAATGGCTTGGACTTCAGCAGCATCGTACTGATTTTATAGTTGCACTCTGCCAATCATTGATGATGTCATCTTGATTATTCTGACAAGATGTGCTTTTGATTGGACGCCGTGATCTAAGCCCCATGTTTGGGCTGCAATGTGTGTATTTATTTTCAAAAAATATATTTTCGAGCATTTGTGCTAAAAATTTTGATCTCTATTCACCGTTTATTTTCTGCGCTTCGATTTAAAACATGTTCAACATGGATGGAGGTGGAGTATGTGTAGTTTGAAGAGAATATTTTTTAGGTTGTAAAAATTATGACAATTTCGTCCATGGTTGCAGATCTGATTGGCAAGCGAATCTGTGTTTTTATAGATACAATTGGAAAACTGCATGGTACATGTAGCTCCATAATGGTGAGAATTCTGAATCTGGGGAAGGGGACATAACTTTTATCTTGTTGTTACTGGGTTTTGTTTGCAAGATAACGCTATGTACACATGTAAATTCAATTTTCAAGGATAATGTTTTAACATGTAAAAAAAAAAATGTTGATTTTGTTTTCTTCAATTAGCTATAGCCTAACATATGTTGAAATATGTATCAGTGAACATGAATATGTGGATACTTTGTAACTGCAGGTTGTCCTCAGGATTTTGTAATAATCCTTGTACATGTAACATGTGATACATAATGCTGTGGTGTGAAAAGCTTTTGCCTCCAAGGGAATGCTCAGCATTCCTCTTCAGATGATAATATGATGCCATAGGTGAACATGTGTGGACAAAAACTGATGGTTGTATACCTTACCCTAAACTACGTCATTAGATGTATAAAATATGGATTTGTGTGTGCAATGAAGCGGATCAATGACCTGATTGATAGTGTACTGATCATGATACACATAATAAACCTGGGGCCTATTCGTCATATAAGGAAAACACAATAGGTGGCTACATGTAGGGAGTTTCACCTTGTTAAACCTGGAAAAGCTACCCGACAAGCTGTATTGCACAGTGTTCCCGTTGTGAAGATCCTTACATGACGAACTTCCCAAACCTGGCCAGTGCTGTTTGCCAAGATATGAACCTATCCACAAAGTCCCTTTGACAGCAGAATGTCACAGACAATTTGCTGAGTCGTTCTAGGGGAAAGCACGAGTACATGTGTGTGTTATTGTCAGTTATGGTAAATTATGCATTTCCATGTCATCGGTGCACATACCTCTCAATTTACCATGTTTTCTTTAAGTTGTACTTTTTCTTTTCATTTTCGCTTTCTGTGAGGGGCTTTCATACCTATATAGGCTATATTTCTGTGTGTGTGAACATATTGTAAGATCTGATGTTTGAAACAGCTGTATGATATTCTAATTATTGAAAAGTTTTCTTTCGCCTCTTTTTGTAAAAAACAAATCTTTCATTGTCATTCCATTGTTAAATCCTTATAAAGTTTATATTCTGTGTATTCGAGTTTGTGAAGAATTTTTCACATAGGGAAGAATACAAATAGAATGTGTATGTAATGGTTGGGTGGTGTAGAGACTCGGGATTATTCCAAAAATTACATACATGAAAATGTCTATATTGGAGGTTAAATCTTGGGTACAAGGATGATATAGATGAAGACCGAAAACAATCAGAAAGTGTTGTCCATGTAATGGATGTTTATACAAAATTCAGTGCACCAAGGGATATCTTAACAGTTCATAACTACTGGATTGGTCAATTCAAATTTTCAAAAAGAAATCCGATGTTTTCATTGGCTCGTGGAAGAGAAATCCAGCCAATCACAGAGTTTGTGTAAAGGTCCAAACCCTGAAATGCTCATAGTGCTTGTAAAAATGTACATATTTTGCTCACTACATAGCAGGGTTTAAGTTTAATGATCTTTATCATTGTACAGCTTTGAGAGAAAAAGTATATACGTAATCATGTATATTCTGTTAACACGTGTATGTAGAAAAATGTAATTATGAAAATTGAAACATGTACATTACTTTCATGAGTGGAACTGAAAGGAAAACGCATTGTAATTCCTGACAGCATTCCCATTGTTTGATGAAAAGCAGTTACATATATAAAGTTTTCTCTTCATATTTTATGGTTGCGGGATCACACATTTTATGATAAAATCCTTGTTTATGGGTAATCAATGCTGCTAGACCTGCAGCTGCTACCTTTGGAACCATGCACTGACCACTTGGACCAATGACTGTGACCGGCTGTAATCATGGTAATCACTATGAAACCACCAGCCATCTGGAACTACTAGTGCAATCCGTACTTTAATGAATAATGACACCACTGGCATACAGGAACCGAAATGGTAAGTTGGAACTAGTCAGACCTGTATTGAAAGACCACTAGCGAGTATGAACAATAGTCTCATACAGGTGAATAGGTTGGAATCTACCGGTGGCGCTAAATGATGTCGTTGCACATGTGACGTAACAGAGGAAGAGGCAATGAGCAGTTTGTTTACAGTTAGAATATTGGATGTATTTATTTATACCGGTGTGTACAAATGCCCATTTAAATTCGGGACAATAAAATCTAGAATTAGTGGTAATTGAAAGCCGCTATAGGAGTTATTTTCTGACTTGTGGATTATCGTCAATGTCGAAACGCTGATCCATGCATATCCTTGGCGTCCCTCTTACGAGCAAAGAGGGATTACAATCTCTGGAATTGAATTGTATTGAATTTCCATCCTTAGTACGAGAAAATATGCTCCATTAATTCTGGGTTGCTGGTCAGTACATTTCGTCACTTGGACAGGTTACAGTGTCGTCTACTAGAATCACTGACCTTTTACTGGAACACATGTGTACAGGAACTACTGTACTTTTGGGCAAGGTTTCATTGATGGACTCAATTGTTTGAAGTAACAATTAAAAATTTATATTCAAGAGACTTATTCAATTAAGAAAAAACTTGATTTAATTTTTGAGATTTCCACCCTGTAAGTACTTAGCATAATATTTAAAATCCAAATAAATTTCAGAGCTCCATGGTCAGATGATATGCAACTCCAGTACGGATTGGTTGGATTACCCAATTTGAATAAATGGATTATACTTAAAGTGAACGTAAAGGCTGAGGCAACATGCACTCTGTGGGAAAGAACTACAATGAAAGTATCAAACAGCAGCAACAAATATTTTTGGGGATTTTTTTGCACCGAGTAGGAACGAAATGATCTCTGTTGTATTATTGTTCCCCGGCAGCAGCCATGTTGGCTATCTCACCTCAGAGCAGTGACGTCGTATCACCTTGGGAGCTCTCTACTTCGTGGAGTTAGAAAGCGCAGTAAGCATGTAAACATGTTATCGAAGACCCAGATTTCAACACTTCGTATAATATGCCTATCTCGCAGTGTCTCTGTCCCGCCAAACGATAATAAAATTATTTTTACCTCACTTAAAAGTTCAGAACTCCCACACTCTGACGTTTCTGAATCGATGTTGTTGATCTCGGTGTCTTTGATCTACGATGCGACAATTCTGTTGGGATTGCATCTTCTTTAATTTCCTTCTTCGCCTCCTGGCTCTCCTGCTGGGCGTCAACATCAGCCTTCCGTTGAGGTCAGGTTGAAAACATTCGGCTTTAAAATAGACCGAAAACAGCACAGATTTCTCGGTTGGAGTACAGTCCAGTCTGCCGATGTTGTGCAGCCACTGTTCAAGAAGATCCGGCTTCCCTAACGGCATGAACGGGAATCTGTGTAATGATAACTTATCCGACTGTAGCGGTAGCAGAGGAGAACCCGAGACAGATGTATTTTGCTTGCCATCACTGCGCCCTGACAAGTTTCAGCTCGGTAAACACTTGCTGGAGACACGCAACACAGTCAAAACACGCTTGAAACAACCGAGTCCTCCACCTCCGCCATTACAATTCGTGTTACAGCAAAGCTACAACAAAGTGATACTACGTCACAGGAAAATATCACGTGCTACAAGGAAGCGTTTTCATTGGCGCAAGGCTACTTAACAGACGAACATGGCCGACCCCAGTCGATTGTTGCACCAGTCAATTATTCCGGTGTTTGGAATTATTTTTTCGGAAGAGAAAAAATCACAAAAAATATTTGTTGGTGCCAACTGATACTTTTAATATAGTTCTTCCACATAGCGTGTATGTTGTCACAGCCTTTACGTTCACTTTAATTGACCAATCCAAAGCAAGGCAGAGAGAGCTGCCCAGGAACTTTCAATGCAGACCAGTTCGTCCAACAAGCATTCTCAAATATCCAGGTCTTATTTTAATCAGAGCGAAACATACAGCAATGGATTTTATTTATTAAACACTTTTCATTAACCCATTAAGGTTCATATTACCATCAACATGATAATGTAACACTGTTTATGTTACCTTTATCATTTTGATTTATTCAGACTGTTTTGCTTAAGATTTTATCATGTATTTTAAGACGCTAATTTGGCATTGCAAGTTCACCAATTTTAAGTGGAAAAACAATTATGATCCCCGTTTCCACTTTGATTCTTCGACACGACGACCGGTGCATCAACATGCGACTGTGTAATGTTGTCGTTCGTAATCCCCTCTCCTGCCTATACTTACAGCATTGGGCAGATTTTTAACTACTGATAACTGGTGAATTTTGTAAATTTACCTCAAGGTATCATACTATATTCCAAGGAAAGATTACTAGGCCTTCATGATAATCTTGGTAACTTCAAGTCAAAACTAGTCCATTTATCACCGATTAAAAATATTTTCCACATTTTAGCCGAGGTTAAGATTCGGAAAATATGAACAATAAATTGAAGCCTGGGATCCCTGGTCAATACACCTGTTGATGCGCCGGGCGAAGAGTTTTGTCCGTAAGGATTGATGTGAAAAAGGTGGATTGTAAAGTCCCAGCTAATAAATTACTGAGTGGGTTAATATATACATATATATACAATATAGTATCAAAATTGTTGTTATTCCCAGTTGTGAATTCTGTATTAAATGTACATGTAACTGGTCGCTGGCACTGTAATCATTGTAGAGTCCTAGAAAGCTATTGTGGAGTCCTATCTGTATCATGTGTACAGATCCATACTGTATCCAGCTTCTAATGCTGCATGGGTGCAAGGTCTATAGGCATGGACAGTCAATGCCTACCGATCTGCTCCAGGACTTTCATAGGACCCCTGCCGTGGTTTTAATAGACCACACTTGTCCTTTTGGGGCTTTTTTTTTCCTCTGGCCTTGGTTACGATTTTGGATATACCCTGTAATTAAAGTATGATTGTCTGGTCAAATGAGGTCTACTTCATGGAGATTTTATCAAAAGAGTTTTCAAGGTTTCTGTAAATTATATTACACAACTTTGCCAGCACAAACTCATCACATTCTAGACGGACAATTATCAACCATATAGAATTGCCTTACCAAGGTATACTCAAGCTTTGTGACTAACATATTCGAATACTGGTGCCAACGGCCACATACAGGTAATTTTCAGTAAGCATACAGTGTATAAACGATTCTATTTTGTGAAGCAACACGATAAATTGTGCTGTAATTTGTAATATATGGAGTCCTGGTTTTGGTCAGGTCTATATCATGTACATGTATACCCTGTGACTCTGTAATTGTAGATCATATACCCTGTGCATGTTACCGAACTCCAGTGAATAAATAGAATATATATTAATAAATGGCAGTCTTTGTTTTTGAAGTCAAATACGCTCGCTTTGCCTCAACACTTCCGTTCAGTGGGCTTTTCTTCTACCTTCCTCTATGTTGACTCCTATATTATGGCAATAACCGAAATTTGCAGAAATGTCTTCCCAGAGTGATCATGGCAGAATTTCAAGTCGAATCAACCTGTGCCAGGGTCATTCGACAAACATGCATATTGCGTCCTGAAAAGTTTTTGCCCAGCTTGTACGATGGTAAGCAGGCTGAATTTTTTTGGTTGCTTGGGCCAGCTACTCTATCCAATGAACATACTTTTCATCTGCTCTGACAAGTCTTCATGTGCAATCATTCATGCGCAGTTAAATAATTCAAAGAACACTTATTATGCAGAATAAGCAGTTTGCACACTGCACATTCTTCATCACCCATCATTTATTGAAGATATTTCTTCTTTCTTTTTTTTGTCTGCAGATTAAAAAATACTGTATGTCAAGTCCCCTGTGAAATTCTCTAACTTGGCACCGAGCATGTTGATCCAGTATAGTCCAAGGTGCAATGATATATATAGTCTAATCTCTCTGAAAGGTTCCGTCGAACCTCCAGGGATTGACCTGGGGTGTCGTGCACATCCCAGGTCTTAGGATTGACTCGAGGTGTGCACGCGTCATGGAAAAGATTAAATGTGTCCGCTTCTCAGACAGCTTGTCATAATAGGCAACTAACTGGGTCACCTGTCCGGTTTCCAGGTGTAAAATAGGACCTGTAGTCTCAAACATCGTGATTTGAGTGAAATATTGCTGAAAGTATTGAAATATTTTCACTCACCATTAGGCTTTTCTGGGATGCATTTCTTCTTCTCTTCTGCCACTCCTGTCCATTAGCAAACTTACATTTGTCAATCAACTACAGTTGTACATATTGCTCTGGTCCAGGAGAAAAAACCTATTGATTTTAAGCTCTTGATCGAAACCAGGAACTTAATTACTTTTTCCTACAATTTCCCTTGTATGCAAACCTTCCACACACCCATACTTGGCACAATCTGGGGGCCAACTGCAATTTCATTTCTGACAATGGAATTAGAATGGCTGCACAGACTATTTCAAATTTGGTGTGTGAAGATCACGAGATGTTGCTTGGAGTCACACTTCATCCACATGCCCACAGGTGGCTCCACCTGGGCTAACTTAAAATTTTGTTTCCACGACAAGATTCCAAATGCCACGAAGTTCAAACTCACGGTGAGCATCACTTAATATATCCTCCTGAACAGAATATTTGGATGAAAATTTCAGATACAATTTTGGACATTTACACTTGCCTCATATCAACCTTAGTCAACTTCACTAGAGAGCCTAGCTTGTCCAGAGAATTTCATTGGTGAAGACAAAATGCACTTAAATTAAGTGTCAGCCTTATAAAAGGGTGTAAATCATGCATTTTTTCGGGGACATCATGGTAACCACCTTATATCAGAATCAGCACTATATTGAGATACCTAGCTTAGAGCAGACCAAACTGCAGCATGATGTTCCTGGCCACTCCCAAGACTGCACAATGCTTCGGCCTTAATGATGATTTCTGTGTTTTTGCTCCCTGCCTGACACTACAGGCGCACTTAGGGATTTGCCGTCATTACATCATTCCATCGGACTTTCTAATGTTACCTCAATTGCCTTAACTCGAGAACAATTTGTCTGAATCACCTTAAACATGACATAATTGAGAAGATGCCTGGGAATTTATTTTTTTTTGGCAATCTACCTAATCCAATCCAATTCAGCCATGCTAATTAAACTTGTGACTGGCATACTTCAGAACGATTTTACAGACTGAGATCAAACTTGCTCAGTGAATTGGTATGAGGCTGGGGGTGTTTTTTGCCCATCTGCATAATCCAATATGGCTACTTGAGGCCTTGACCCTGGATTCGGCCATTTTGAGCTTGCAATGTGACTGCAAAAACTGAAGAATGATTTCACCAAATGACATCAAACTCGACCAATAGTTGACTTGGGAAGTTTTCTGAAACTCCGTGAGAGTGACATATGTTACAACAGATACAGAATGAAGTACATTTGACCACATTAATCTCAACTTGTGTCTAGCGTTCATGACAAAACGGGAGGAAATGATCATCAAAAATATATGGCATGGCATGCTTTTTATTTTTTTCGACGGCCACGGCGGAGTGCACTGTGTGGCTTGCTGGTCAACATTGCAACGTCACAATTGAACATGGGCGTCAGCACTACTTGTTGAGCGACGTCATAATGCCAAATGTTGTATAACTGACGTCATTTCTATTCCAAATGTTGTGGTTTTACATGCTATGGCGAGACTGAAGTTCATCGAAATGGAGGGACATTTTCAACTTTCTCTGGCTGATATTCTTGCATACACTGAATATATTGACATCGCTGTTATCGAATATGAAAACTATGATGCCTTTAGCATGCTTTGATGCTAAAAACAGCGCAGTTCAGAGTTAAAAATTTTCACCAATTTTGAGGCTGATTACATCTTTAACATTTCGGCAGAGTAAGTATAAGAATAACAATGGCTGAATAGCATTGTTTTCAGCAACCTTCATGACATACCTACACACATCACACAGTCGCTGCAGTAATTCCCCTAATAATTTGATCACAGGAAGTGCAGCAAAAATGGGATATATCTGGCAATATTCTTCATGGCACCAGCTATCAAGTGTCACATTTTGTCATTATATGACTTTTCTTCAATTTGAATGAAGGGAATCTTACTTTTTCTCTGTGTTTGAGTTGAAAAATGAACTTCCTGTGATTGAATTATTAGGGGAATTACCGTATTTACCATATTTCACATGATTTACATTTCAGAACTATCATGTATTTGGAAACAACTCCATTTCTTTATCAATACTGATGTAAACTGTCAAATAATGTCTTTTCAACTCTTAGATTATATACCAGTACCGTAACAAATATTTTAACACCCAACATTCAAACAAAATTTCCAATTATTCAATGTACCATTCAATACAACCTTTTAAACTTTCATGTTACCATAATGTCTATGGTATTGACGTTGTGAGACATGGACCACTTGGCTTTTCATTTAGGTACATGTGTGGGGATGGGAATCATGACCAAATCTGATATGCCCCTTTGGTTGATACACCTCAGCCAACTTCACCTTTAAGTGTCATGCAGTCTGTATGCTCGGTCAAATTTTGTATGGCATAGAAACCAGGGTCACTGTATTTTAACAAAGGGAGATTGGATTGGGTCGATCTTTCATGAAAGTTGATATTGTTCAGGCATCCATATACCGAAACACTATTGTTCTTCTTTGTCCCATAAATTCTTACTTGGAAGATGAACAGTATATGGCCCACCGGTAGTGTATGGCTAATTGGCATACATAAACTGAATGATGGACCAAATATGGCCTAGCCTGGGGGTAATTGCCATATGTACACTTAATGATGGACCAAATATGGCCTAGCCTGGGGGTAATTGTCATATGTACACTTAATGATGGACCAAATATGGCCTAGCCTGGGGGTAATTGCCATATGTACACTTAATGATGGACCAAATATGACTTTAATATAGGGCAATTACTGTATGTTCGTAATAGATGGTTAAATATGGCCTAGCCTGGGGGTAATTGCCATATGTACACTTAATGATGGACCAAATATATGGCCTAGCCTGGGGTAATTGACATATGTAAACTGAATGATGAACCAAATATGGCCTAGCCCGGGGGTAGTGTCATATGTACACTTAATGATGGATAAATATGGCCTAGCCTGGGGGTAATTGCCATATGTACACTTAATGATGGACCAAATATGGCCTAGCCCGGGGGTAATTGCCATATGCAATGATGGACCCAAATATGGCCTAACTAGGAGGTAATTGCCATATGTACACTTAATGATGGACCAAATATGGCCTAGCCTGGGGGTAATTGCCATATGTACACTTAATGATGGACCAAACTCCTGGCCTAGCCTGCGGGTAATTGTCATATGTACCGCAATCATGGACCAAGTTTATGGCCTAGCCTGAAGCATATGTAAACTGAATGATGGACCAAATGGCTAGTGAGGTATTTTACCATATGACCAAGTGTAGGGATAATTGACCTGTAAACTGAATGATGGACCAAATATGGCCAAGTGTAGGGATAATTTACACATGTTAACTGAATGATGGACAAAATATGGCCTAGCATGGGGGTGATTGGCATATGTAAACTGAATGATGGACCAAATATGGCCAAGTGTATGGGTAATTGACATACGTAAACTGAATGATGGACCAAATATGGCCTAGCCTGTGGCTAATTGCTATACGTACACTGAATGATGGACCAAATAGGGCTGTCATGATATGACTGAAAAAATGTTGAAAATGACGTTAAATCCTACTCACTCACCAAAATATGGCTAGTACGAGGTAATTGACATATGTAAACTGAATGATGCACCAAATATGCCCTAGCCTGGGGGTAATTGGCTTATGTAAACTGTATGACGGACCAAATATGGCCATGTGTATGGGTAATTGCCATATGTAAACTGAATGATGGACCAAATATGGTCAAGTGTAGGGATAATTGACATGTAAACTAAAGAGTGAATAGAATTTAACCTAGCCCAGGGGTAATTGGCTCATGTAAACTGAATGATGGACCAAATATGGCTAAGTGTAGCTATAATTACATATGTAAACTGAATAATGGACCAAATATGCTCTAGCGGGTGGGGGGGGGGGGGTAATTGGCATATGTTGACTGACTGATGACACAAATATGGTCAAGTGTAAGGATAATTCATCTATGTAAACTGAATGATGGACTAAACAAGGCCAAGTGTAGGGATAATTGACATCAACTGAGAACTGGACTAAATATGGCCTAGTCTGGGGTAATTGGCATATGTAATCTGAATGAGGGAATGAATATGGCCTAATGTATGGTCTATTGGCATACCGGTACAAACTGAATTATTCAGCGGACATCTGTAATATGGTTTTGTCAAAGTTTGAATGAACTTGAGCCATTAATGATTCAAAGTCTACGAATAAAAGAATGCAAATATAAGAAACAAATTTACAAGTAGTTTTGAGAAGATGTTTTACGTCACTATCGGCCATATATGATATGAACATAATAATTTCGCACAACACTTTAGTACAAGACTATAAACATGATAAACAGACTGAAATCAAAGATAAAGTAATGTAGCATCAGTTCTGTGACTATAATATGGTGATGCAGCATAACATCATGAAGGGGTGAAATGCATGTGAATATTGACAAACTACTAATATAAATCATCACACATGTATTATCTCTACCATATACACTACTAGTATTGACATTTCAAACAGTACTAGCTCACCAGACAAGGTTTCTAACTTCAAAATTATTAAAGAGAATGACCATCCTAGGAAAAAGTTTGCTGTAATTTGAAGAACAATCTACTCGCATCTGAAAACTGTTTTTCAAATATTTTCATTTTTTAAGAGGCATTTCAAAACATATATTTTGACATCCTCATAACATGGGTCCAACACCCCTGACCGCAGTCGAATGCACTAGCACAGTTGCGAAGAATATATGACAGCTATTCGGTGTGGTTTCTGCAGCTGACTGAACAGTTTACCGGAGAAGCGGACGTTTCGATTGGTCAATTCTCGATTTGAAAAGAGGGCCTTCCAAACAGTACAGCGATGTAGGGGAGAGGCTACTGACATGACTGTGACAAACCACAGGTTCATTATTTCATTTGTTAACTAGCCGGAGATGACAGAAAGGCTGTCATAGCAACATGTACCTTTAGCAAATCTAGAACAATCAATTGAAACACGGGGCTTTAATCTGCGTTCAGCGACAAAGCTAAACAGTCGAAATATGATCACCTGGCAAGCTATCATCCCTACACCTTTTGTAATAGGATCCATTGTAGCACACACTATGGCAGTTCCCTACGCATGGACTATATTCACGCGAAACACAAACAAAAATCAATAACATAAACTTGCTAGCAATGAAACCAGTGTAGGTTATTGATGACCAGATTTTCGGAGATATTTTGTCAATGAATAGTGCGGTATAACAGTGATATATAAAGGAGGTTTGTATCGGCGGAGTAATCTCTATGCTGAGAGCGACAATTTCAATTGCTGGCAGGGCTTGTAAGCTAGACGGTCACGGTAGTCGTTCAACTGACATGCGCTGTGCAGAGTTTGATATTTTGAATGTATAGAGCGCTGCCACAACTCTTCAGCTGTACGAGGTTCAAATAGACACCTCAGATGGTCCATTGCATGAGCTTTGAATTCCCCATAAGAAAGTATTAAAGAGCGAACACAATTTATTCTTTCATGTTCACTTGTTGGTATCAGTGTATCATTGTTATTTGGTGCTAAGACACATTCATGACATACTTTATTTATTACGTGGGTTGAAGACCAGAGCCGTTTGAGATCGGCAACAAGCGGTCGATCATACATACATGGATGACTGCTAATGGAGAATGGAAACTGTGTCCGAACACACATGATTTGATCCCCCGAAATATTAAAAGAATTCACAGAAAATCAAACTGATTTAACATTCTCACAGTCAATCCATGCATGTAGTCAGTCAATTCACTTCTTAGCAATTCACCATTTGATTACTATCTTTATCTCATGTTTTCATACATCACTGTGTTTCTGCCAGTGTCATAAAAATAGTTTAAAAATCGACCATAGAGGTCCATGTCCCCCGCTAGCAGCACCAGTTATGGTGGATTACATCCACCATAACTGGCGCTGCTGCTACGGGGGCCATGGACCTCTATGGTCGATTTTTTGGGGTCGATGATATCCCATATCATTGATAACAGTATGATTTGAAAATGGAAATATCGCTGATGAGCTTAACATAAATCTAATACAGCAGATGGCACCCATATTGGATTATGCACATCCATAAAACATAATACATGACTGTCCTCTCACTAAGGTCAAGGGGCTCCCCAAGTTTGAAGTAGATCAGTTGAATCGTACTCCAGCTATTGTCCGGACAAGATCAAACTGCTTACAATCCAATATGGCTGACGGCGGCCATATTAGATTACGCACATTGCTGAAAAACAATCCCAACTGTCCTCTCACCGATGTCAAGGCACACCCCAAATTTGAAGTAGATCAGTTGAATCGTACTCCAGTTATTGTCCGGACAAGATCAAACTGCTTAAAATCCAATGAAATCCAGTATGGCTGATGGTGGCCATATTGGATCAAGCACGTCCTTGAAAAACAATCCTAATCCTCCTCTCAACAATGTCAAGGCACTCCCCACATATGAAGTAGATCAGTTGAATCGTTCTCGAGTTGTTGTCCGGACAAGATCCAACTGCTTATAATCCAATATGGCTGACGGCGGCCATATTAGATTACGCACATTGCTGAAAAACAATCACAACCATCCTCTCACCAATGTCAAGGCACACACAAAGTTTGAAGTTGATCGGTTAAATCGTTCATGAGTTATTGTCAGGACAAGAAAATCTAAGATCCAATTGCTTATAATCCAATATGGCTGATGGCGGCCATATTAGATTATGCACATTGCTGAAAAACAATCCCAACCGTCCTCTCACCAATGTCAAGGCATACCCCAAGTTTGAAGTTGATCGGTTAAATCGTTCATGAGTTATTGTCCGGACAAGAAAATCTAAGATCAAACTGCTTATAATCCAAAATGGCTGACGGCGGCCATATTTGATTACGCACATTGCTGAAAAACAATCCCAACCATCCCCTCACCAATGTCAAGGCACACCCCAAGTTTGAAGTTGATCGGTTAAATCGTTCACGAGTTATTGTCCGGACAAGAAAATCTAAGATCGAACTGCTTATAATCCAAAATGGCTGACGGCGGCCATATTTGATTACGCACATTGCTGAAAAACAATCCCAATCGTCCTCTCACCAATGTCAAGGCACACCCCAAGTTTGAAGTTGATCGGTTAAATCGTTCACGAGTTATTGTCCGGACAAGAAAATCTAAGATCGAACTGCTTATAATCCAAAATGGCTGACGGCGGCCATATTTGATTATGCACATTGCTGAAAAACAATCCCAACCGTCCTCTCACCAATGTCCAGGCACACACCAAGTTTGAAGTTGATCGGTTAAATCGTTCACGAGTTATTGTCCGGACAAGAAAATCTAAGATCCAACTGCTTATAATCCAAAATGGCTGACAGCGGCCATATTGGATTATGCACATTGCTGAAAAACAATCCCAACAGTCCTCTCGCCAATGTCAAGGCACACCCCAAGTTTGAAGTTGATCGGTTAAATCGTTCACGAGTTATTGTCCGGACAAGAAAATCTTACGGAATTACGGAATCACGGAATTACGGACACCGGTGTTTCTAAGTCCCCCCCCTACTAAGTAGCGGGGGACAATTAAATAAATTAAGGTGATAAATTTGCCAGCTGTTGTTTACATTCACAGCTCATTGGTTGTTCTAACTGTAGACTAACTGAGTAGATGTAGTATATGTATGAAGAAAATAAGATTATGGTTAGAAACCCATGGTTGTATTCTTTGATTTAAAGCAAAGAAAATATTGGGGTGGCCTTTCCCTTTAATAACCCGCAAGCTTTAAACCCTTTATGGTACTATTCAGGTAAAACACATTTGGTTGGCACAACTTTATACAGATAGATTTCACCAAATTTCACAAGCTTTAAAACTCTGTCCTTGGATAATGTTTAAATGCATATAGGATCAGTTATCCGGAGACTTAGTTCAAACCGGGGATGGGCCCTTCTGGTGAACCAACTGCACTGCACATGGCGGACCCAGTAGGGCATTTATCGTACCCTAGTCATCCCTGCCAATATCAAAGGGTGAAACAGCTGGTGATCAAATATTACGTAGGATTATTTTAGTGTATTGTAAGCCACTCGAATGGATGTTACGAGAGATAGGTGCGTATGCTTCCCCGGATTGATGACCGACAGATGGGACATTCTTTCATGGCCGGGGCACACTGGGCACAGCATACCAGATGACCACAGGGCAGAAACACCACATTAGACTCCTGGTCCATACAGATTTTACAGGTCCTCTCTTCCTTTAACAGACGATTCTCTTCCACCAAGGATTTAGCTTCTGAAATAGATGTTGATACAAAAAAGTACTATCTCTACTTTTATATCTAAGGTCTGTATCAGAGAAAATGTGCATTGAGGGTTGTGGGGGAGGGGTGTCGGACAGAAGGCACTTCATAAATTATTTGGGTTGGGGGGGGGGGGGAATCATCTTCCAATACTTGATGTTTTTAACATTGGACACATTTTGGAACAGCCCTATGATTTGTAGCGATTGTTTTCCTGTGTAAATCCTATGGCTTTTTAGTTAACATGGTTAAGTTCATTATTCTATTCATATAAAACATAGGTAACACTGTTAGTATCTTTTACATAAAATGCAGGGCTGTAACCAGTCAATGTTTCCTCAGTCATGCACGTGTGATGTTCATTCATACCCACTGAACCAAGCTTCAATCAAACTACATGTACAGACACATCACAGGTCTTGTGTTCACCCCTTTAGAGTTTGTGAATGTCCTTACCTTCTGGGACACCCGAGGAAAATGAGGCTTCACCTGGTTAATAAAATAGTAAACAAGTTTCACAGTACAAAATTATACAACAATTCTAATACTGGCTTATGTATGAGGAAATTTGACATAAAGTAAAAATCACTCTGGACATTTTGCAGTGAATACAGCATTATTCTAATTCATAACAATCCTCACACTTTTTAAATCTTGATACATATATGTTCATAAAGCCATAAAAAATTTGTTGAATGTTTCTCTTGGGTTTTTTTTTTTTTTTATTTTTTTAATAATGGTGTGGATGGGCAGCTTTTTTTTTGTTTACTTTATATTATATATATTTTTTTTGGTGGTGCCAGCAGGTTTTTTCCATTATATCTTTTCCCAAATGTTACTGTTCCATTGTTGAATTTTTATTGAGATACAGAGCCTGTATATAGGTGTCGGATGAAGGCAGTAGACAGTCTTTGCCCATTGCGAGACACTTTTGTGTGGCACTATTTAGCATCGGAACCCAAGCAGAATGTATTAAACATTGTCAATCAAGTAAGTCACTGTCCAACAAGTTGGGCCGGGGATAAATGGTCGCTGGAGCAGAACTTAAAAAATTCATGAATTTGTTTTTGGCCTAGACTGGATTTTAATGTAATGAAGGAATAATGATTTAAATAACATGTGCTTGGTACATGTAGATATGATAATGATCATGTAAGTACTGCATGCAATCAGTTATACAGAATTCCAACTATCTTACCCTTAGATGTTCCTTTAGAGGTGGAGCCTTCATTCGCCTTCATGGTAGCCTCTCTCGTACTTACAGAATGCCCACCAAGCTCCGTATATTGACTGGACGTGCTCGCTCTGGGGCCACCGCTTTCATCTTCCAATGCAAATATAGCGGTCAACAAGGATCTAGCACTAACAAAGTCATCACCTGTGGGAGGAATCATTTTAGCAATATTGTAATACTGGACATCAGGCTCACAGGTTACAAAGTACAGTTTGGCAAGATTTCTATGATACACCTTAAAAGTACCAATAAAATGATACTTGTGGTTGGTTACTTCTTTGAACTAAAATAAGCCAATCAATGCCATCTGCAGCTAAATTAATATATATAAAGTATAGAATAATTTTCATTGAATGTGTGACTAAAATTGGCTTATTTAGTGAACTCTTGATTGACCCCATTGTCATGATTGTAAATTTTTATGGTAGATTCCACATTTTTGGTCATGCCTAGCTTTAACAAGCAGCCAGAGGATGCCAAGTCCCCCGCCGAAATGGCAGCAATATTTTTTAGCATTGTTGGTCTCGAGGGGATATACATGAGGGAGGCAACTGCTATACTTCATAGGCGTTGGATGTAGAGGGTCTTAATTCTGCCTTCCCAAGTTTTAAAATCAACTTAGAACGGTTGACTGAACATTTTTTGCTTCTGTAAATTAGCTTCCATGCAATGAAGCATGGAAATTACATGTATGTAACCGAGAAGCGACCCCAAGTGACATCTCAAGGCATATTAGGAAAACCAAATTTGACAAGAAGCTGAATGCATCCTCAACCTATTGTCCGGAAACCAAATTTTAAATTTGCCACCAGGTGTCGCCACCTGTAGGTCCAAGTGGGCGAAATGCAATCCCAAGGATCATTTGATGACATGGTGTATCAGCATACAAACTTTGGGAAGAATCTGAAGAGCCGGGGTTATTGCCCGGAAACCAAATTTAGATTTGTATGCACAAGTGTGCGAAACACAATCCCAAGTGACATCTTATGACACATGAATACCAAATTTGAGAAGAATCCGATGAGCAGTTGTCAAATTATTGCCAGAAACAAATTTCAGTTTTTTCCACCAGGTGTCGCCACCAGTATGCAAAAGCAGGTGAAATACAATCTCAAGGGACATATCATAGCATGGTACCTGCATACCAAATTGGAGAAAAACCTGATGAGCGAAATCAAATTTAGATTCGACACGAGGTGGTGCTACCTGTAAGCACAAGCGGGCGAAACGCAATCCTAAGCGACATCATATGTCACGATATATTCATACCAGATTTAAGAAGAATCTGACGAGCGGTTCCCAAGTTATTACCCGGAAACAAATCTGGTATTTCGCCACCAAGTGGCACCACCTGTAAGTAAAAGTGAGCGAAACGCAATCATGCATGCTAAATTTGAGGAGATTCCGATGAGCAGTTCTCAAGTTAATAGCTGAAAACAAATTTTGATTTTAACACCTGATGGCGCCACCTATAGGCGCAAGTGGGCGAAATGCAATCTCAAGCGACATCTTAGGTCATGTTATTACCCGGAGACAAATTTGGGATTTTGCCACCAGGTGGCACCACCTGTAAGTGCAAGTGAGTGAAAGGCAATGCCATGCAACATCTCCCGGCATGGTACATGTAAATGCATGCTAAATTTGAGAAGAATCCGATGAGCATGCAGTTCTCAAGTTATTGGCCAAAAACAAATTTCAGATTTTGTCATCAGGTGGCGTCACTTTCTGAGCAGAAGCGGATAACGCACTCCCAAGCAACATCTCATGGCAAGGTACAATGTATATGCATGCCTAATTTGGGAAGAATTTGATGAGCAGTGCTCAAGTTATTACCCGGAAATCAAATTTCGAGCAACATTTCAAAGCGTTTCAAAGTTATTGCTTGCAGCAGAAAAGAGCGGAAAGAACCCTAATGGTGCCACCTACAGGCAGATCTTTCTGAAACGCAATACCAATCAACATCTTGTCACAAGGAATGCATATGCAACTAGATACAGTCGATCGAATACGATTGGAGGCATGCCTTTTGCATCTTTAGTAAAGGAAACATTCATAATTTGTGAAGAAAGTAAAAACGTAAAACTTAGGAAAAACATCATTAACATGGCCCCATAAGATAACTTGAGGGTATCCACATACCAAATTTAAAAGAATTCATTAAGGTCCAACAATTACTGTCCGGAAATGCAATTTTACCTTGGCCCTCAGGTAGCACCATGTGTAGGCAGATAGGCATAAAAAATAATCCCAAACGAGATCTTGAAGCAAGATCCCTTGACATGGGAAACAGAAAATGTTAACTTGGCCTACAGGTGGTGCCACCTATGAGCAGATCGACAAGAAAAAAAATACCAAGTGAAACCTTCAGGTAAGGTACATGTATACCAAGTTCATTATTAAGTATTAAAAAGTTATTGTCTGGAAACAATTTTAAATTTACCCCCAGGTGGCACCACCTATAAGTGGGTCGGCATGAAAAAAAATGCCAAACGAGAAATTGAGGCGAGGTACCTACACACCAAATTTGGAATGAATCGTTTCAGGTTTTTAAAAGTTATTGTCTGGAAACACTTAACTTAGCTTTCAGGTAGTTCCCCTATCAACATGAAAAACATTCTCAAGCCAGATCTTGAGACAAGGTACCACCACACCAAATTCGGAAAGAATGCTTAAGGTTTTCAAAAGTTATTGTCTGGAGATGCAATTTAATTTGGCCCAAGGTGGCGCCACCCAGAAGCGGATTGGCAAGAAAAACAATTCCAAGCAAAATATATACATGTAGACAAGGGATCCATTTACCAAATACAAAAACATGGGTCTGTGCCTGATAAATTGAAATCTTTTGGGGTTGCAATTATCCCAATATTGCAGACAACACACAAATTTCAGCTTCTGCCAAGATATATTGGAGATATATACATGTATGCTCAACCACAATATATGAGGGTCGGGCGAGGGCTAGTTTGGGAGATAGACGGTGTGGCTCGGCGCCCTGGGGATGGGGACATGCTCTTCTTGAGGGTAGTGGTAGGTGTGCTGACATGAAAGCCATAGAAAGCTCCCTGTACATGAAACAACCACACTGACAACAATTTTGCACCCAATTCACTGTTTTTGGGGCAATTTCATACTTCAGGACCTATGTTGTCTGCTTTGGAATGTAACATATAATATAGCCATTTTCCCGGTTCAAATCGGTTATGGACTGAGATCCAGCTTGGACAAATAAATATATCCCATTCACTTAGGTGTAAACAAAGGGCCATAACTTTTGAAAATATAACCAAAAACAGAGTAACTTCACGCTGCATACCTATGGGTCACTGACCCCATATCATGCAAATTTCATACTTGTTCATACAATAATTAATATTAACCGAGATCCAGACTTACAAATCCCAATTCACAAAGATTTGAAGAAAAAGGGCCATAACTCTTGAAAATATAGGCGAAATGTGGAGAAACTTCACGCCGCACAACTACAGGGCACGGACCATATATCCTGCAAATGTCCATACAATATTAACCGAGATCCAGCCCGGACAAGTTCCAATTCACAAAGATTTGAAGAAAAAGGGCCATAACTCTTTAAAATATATGCGAAACGTGGAGAAACTTCACGCTGCACAACTATAGGGCACTGACCACACATCCTGCAAATTTCATAATTGTCCATACAATATTAACCGAGATCCAGCCCGGACAAGTCTCGATTCATGAAGAATTCAGGAACAAAGGGCCATAACTTTTGAAAAAAATATGAGCGAAACGTGGAGAAACTTTACGCTGCACAACTGTGGGTCACTAACCACATATCATGCAAATTTCATACTTGTCCATACAACATTAACCAAGATACAGCTCGGACAAGACCCATTCACAGAGATTTCAGAAAAAGGGCCATAACTCTTGAAAATTATAACGGAACTCGAAAAAAACTCTACGCTGCACAACTACGAGCCACTGGCCACAGTCCATGCAAGTTTCAATCCTGTCCATGAAATATTAACCGAGATATTGCCCGGACAAGATATTCGGACGGACGGACAAAGCGATCGCTATATGCCCCCCCTCTAGTTGGGGGGGGGGGCATAAAAAACAGGGGTTCGGTACTGCGGGGATTTCCCCACCAGTTATTTCATATTATACTTCTGAAATATAATAAGGTTCATGCAAAAGCTTTAGGGTAAATCATATGATGTGGAATAGAATGATTTCACAGCAAAGTTGAAGGATATTGCAGACAACACACAAATTTCAGCTTCTGCCAAGATATATTGGATACATGTATGCTCAAACACAATATATGAGGGTCGGGCGAGGGCTAGTTTGGGAGATAGAGGGTGCGGCTCGGCGCCCTGGGGATGGGGACATGCTCTTCTTGAGGGTAGTGGTAGGTGTGCTGACATGAAAGCCATAGAAAGCTCCCTGTACATGAAACAACCACACTGACAACTGCATGCCATCATCTATCACAGTCCGAAAAACCACAAGGTGGAATTCAATTCAAGTCAGGAAATTGATCATATGCACAGTGTGCACCCAAACTTTAAGAACTCAGTTGTAATTAATATAGTAAGTTACAC
>JAVTVY010047060.1:0-24182 GCA_036873755.1 Hanleya hanleyi | reverse complement strand
CCCGTGCACTGATTGACCAATCTCGAAACCAGAGAGCGACCCCTGGTGGCGAGGTTGCTGATTGACCTGGTATGTGAGTGGGTGGGTTCAAAATGGCGGTCTGACTGACAAAAAAAAAGTTCCGGCAAAAAAAAAAAAAATGTATTCATGCGCGGTGATGCGGTTTGGCCGTGGTTTTTGGCGGTGATTCGGTCTCGGGAAAAAGCTTCCGCGGAGAAAAAGTAGTCCCTAGATAAAATGATCCGATGGGGTCGAGTGAGGTATCAAAGTGAAGCTTAGGTGAAGGGGCATCTAATGGGTTGGGTGTGGGGTTGACATATCGGCCTTCTGCGCATGCGCGGCGGTCGAAGGGTATGGAAATAGCGGTTTTGGTGCTAGGGGGGTCATCTGATGGGCTGGGCGCGGGGTTGAACTATCGGCATTCTGCGCATGCGCGGAGGCCCAAGGGTATGGAAATAGACGTTTTGGAGCTAGGGAAGCCCCTAATGGACCAATGGGGTCGAGTGAGGTATCGATGTGAAGCATTCGTGAAGGGGCATCTGATGGACTGGGCGTGGGGTTGAAATATCGGCATTCTGCGCATGCGCGGTGACCCAATTGTATGGAAATAGACGTTTTGGAGCTAGGGCAGCCCCTAATGGTTCAATGGGGTCGAGTGAGGTATCAAAGTGAAGCATTCGCCGGGGTCAAAGGTCAGTTCCGGTGACCTTTAGCGACGTACACCAAACAGAAGCGAGTATTTAAAATCCGTCACAGAGCTCTCGTCCAATGAGAAGCGAGTATTTTGACCCAGTGCATTATGGGACATATCCAAGATGGCGGTTCCAAAATGACGGATCCAACATGGCGGCTCCAAAATGGCGGCGTATGAGAGCTTCTGGACATGGACCTGATAGAAGTCCGGAATGGTGGAACATTCGTAAACATTCGGGCACTTTTACATCCGGGGACTTTTACATCCGAAGAGACACGGAAGTGCCCGAACATGATATTAGCTAGCGTGCTATAAAAGGAAAGCGGTCTGGCCGTTTCATCAGACACTCTGTCAACCACCAAGATGTTCACTTGTACTACGTGCTCGAAATCATCTGCATGACTTGCGCCGCCATGAGGCTACCAAGCACGAAGGAACCGCCCGGTATAACTGTACGATATGTACACTGTCGTTTCAGCGCCCGGATCATTTACAGCGCCACACACGTGCACGCCATGAAGTACCCAAGCGTCCATGCGAAGAATGTGGTCGGCTTTTCAAACTGACCAGTCAGTTGCTGCGACATCAACGCACACGACACCCTGTCTCCGCGGTGGAAACCTTTGCGCGCCGGGGTCAAAGGTCAGTTCCGGTGACCTTTAGCGACGTACACCAAACAGAAGCGAGTATTTAAAATCCGTCACAGAGCTCTCGTCCACTCAGAAGCGAGTATTTTGACCCAGTGCATTATGGGACATATCCAAGATGGCGGTTCCAAAATGACGGATCCAACATGGCGGCTCCAAAATGGCGGTGTATGAGAGTTTCTGGACATGGACCTGATAGAAGTCCGGAATGGTGGAACATTCGTAAACATTCGGGCACTTTTACATCCGGGACTTTTACATCCGAAGAGACACGGAAGTGCCCGAACATGATATCAGCTAGCGTGCTATAAAAGGAAAGCGGTCTGGCCGTTTCATCAGACACTCTGTCAACCACCAAGATGTTCACAAGTACTACGTGCTCGAAATCATTCACTCGTCTGCATGACTTGCGCCGCCATGAGGCTACCAAGCACGAAGGAACCGCCCGGTATAACTGTACGATATGTACACTGTCGTTTCAGCGCCCGGATCATTTGCAGCGCCACACACGTGCACGCCATGAAGTACCCAAGCGTCCATGCGAAGAATGTGGTCGGCTTTTCAAACTGACCAGTCAGTTGCTGCGACACCAACGCACACGACACCCTGTTCCGCAGCCACGTTTGCAGATAGAAGAGCCTGTAGGCATCAATATCGAAACAGGGGGAACTCCCACCCATCGCACGAGGGCCGATGATGATGTCGCCCTAATTCAACAGTCAAATTCCGACGACAAGACCTTGGGCCAGATTTTTGTACGACGTGGAGGGCAAAGTACACTTCGTGGACGAAGCCATAAATGTTCCCAGCGATCTGTTACACGAAGACCATCCAGTGAGTGACATTTATCGGCGCCATTGGCCCATGATCCGGCACTGTTTCTACCGTCATCGCCCTATTCAAGATATCTACAATTTCCGACTGACCGACATCACCCGTCTACGTAGCTACGTAGAAGCCATCTTCAAAGATCAAACTACGGCCTTCAAATTGAATCTGGTGTTTGGTTATGTGCTGCAGCATAAAGAGACAGTCCAAGTCTGATATTTTTACCCGAGCAGTAACATCCGGGTATTTGACCAACCGTTTACCATCATTAACCGAGTGTCGCTAGAGACGATGCTGGAGAAACTGGACACCGTGGATCCCTTGGAATGGGCCCAACAACAACGCCCCAACACCAAGTGGAAAGTGGAGAGGGTAACCAATGTTACGTTCTTCGTGACCAAGCTGACCGACCACTCCCATCGGCTGAATGCGCCACTCATGCACTGATGAATACCATAACATGCCGTACATACTCTATATGTCTACATGTTGATCGTTGACGGTACGGAGGTGACCGAAGATACACGGATGTTACCGAAGATGTCACGGCTCGGCCCTCGACTTGGGGATAGTTGAACTGAGTATGCTAAAAATAGATCACCAGCTAGCGTGCTATAAAAGGGAAGCGGCCTGGACGTTTCATCAGACACTCTGTCAACCACCAAGATGTTCACTTGCACAATTTGCCAGAAGCTGTTTACTCGTCTAGATAATTTACGACGCCACGAGGCCTCCACCCACAACGATGCTCGGTATACTTGTACAACCTGCGCACGGTCATTCAATCGGGGGGATCATTTACTGCGTCATGAGAGGGTACTTCACGCGGGTGCGACGGTACTATGTAATGATTGTGGTCGACTCTTCAAACGACCCAGTCGGTTTAGACAGCACCAACGTTTGAAGCATGCCCCGTCTCTACGGTTTGGGCGACAACTTTCCACTAAAGAGGAGCCGCGGAAGGGCAGACCCAGTGAAGATGAACCCGGAGAGACGAACGCCACTGGTGATGCGATGACGAAGAGCCTGCCTATACCCACGGTCCAGGAGGGCCTGGATATCCAGCCGGACCCCTCCGTTACGGTTTCGAGTCATACGCCTGATAACATCGAACATTTTCTGGACGAGCCCATAAATGTTCCTAGCGATCTCTTACAGGGCGCCCATCCATTGAGTGACATCTATCGGCGCCATTGACCATGATACGGCACTGTTTCTACCGTCATCGCCCTATTCAAGATATCTACAATTTTCGACTGACCGACCTCGCCCGTCTAGGCAGCTACGTGGAAGCCATCTTCAATGACCAAGCAACGTCCTTCAAACTAAATCTGGCGTTTGGTTATGTGCTGCAGCATAAGGAGACAGATCAAGTCCGATACTTTTACCCGAGCAGTAACATCCGAGTATTTGACCAACCGTTTACCATCATTAACCGGGCGTCGCTAGAGACGATGCTGGAGAACCTGGCCAACGTGGATCCCTTGGAATGGGCCCAACAACAACGCCCCAACACCAAGTGGAAAGTGGAGAGGGTAACCAATGTTACGTTCTTCGTGACCAAGGTGACCGACCAACCCATCGGATGAATGTATTCACCCAGGCACTGATAGATTCTCAGAATGCGCAAACAACTATCTGAGGATATGTTGCCTCAACCGTATCCTGGCTTGACCAACGGTGATTAGAATAAACGGTTCAGAGCGAACATGGCCGAAGATGGAACTTTCTGAAATGAAGACTTCTGATTGGACAAGAATACATCTAACGGACAGGAACGAATATGACAGATGCAAATGGTGGCCTCTGATTGGACAAGTCTTCTGGAATTGTAACACCAAGTGGATAGTGGAGATAATGACCAATGTTGCGTTCTTCGTGGTTAAACTGACCACCACCTCCATCGGATGAAAGTATTCACCCATGCACTGATAGATACTCAGAATGCGCAATCAACTATCTGAGGATATGTTGCCTCAACGGTATCCTGGCCTGCCCGACGATGATTAGAATAAACGGTTCAGATGGCACTTTCTGAAATGGAGACTTCTGATTGGACAAGAATACATCTAACGGACAGGAACGAATATGAAACATGCAAATGGTGGCCTCTGATTGGATAAGAATCTTCTTGAATTGTAAATATACCCATCGCGGCTCCCCCAGCGTGGGTGTGATGTAACATTTGGGGAAAATAAAATATATGAAAAAAACTTCTTGTTGTTGTTGTTCTCTCATGTGTCATCCTTGTTGTTGTTGTTGTTCTCTCTCTGGTCTATATCATGGTGTTATGTTAGAGTGTTAAGGTGTAACGACGGGCGTTGACGGGCATCACCGCATTTCGAAGAATTAGTGACAATTCCATGGAATATCAGAGCTTCTGAGCTATTTCACCAGGCGTTGAAGCATTAAGAATGGTGTTGGTGGGCGTTGCTACAAGATGACACCTCACACGGTCCATTTGGACCGCGGATGGTCCATCTCTACACCAAATAACATCCTTCACTGCTAAAAAAGGCCCACTTTCGCTACAACTTGTATTAATGACGTCACCAATGACGTCACAGATGCTATAAATATCCCTGAAATCAGGGTCTATACTCCGAGAGCTACAACATGATACCCCACACGACGCATTCGCAACGCGGATGGTCCATCTCTACACCAAATACCTTCCTGCACTGCCCCAAAAGGCTCACTTTCGCTAATACCCCTACTGATGACGTCATCGATGACGTCACAGATGCTTCGGACATGCCTCAATTCGGAATGTACACCCCGAGAGCTACAAAATGACACCTCACACGACGCATTCGGACTAAGGATGGTGCATCTCTACACCAAACTCACCCCCACGCACCCACAAAATGTCCACTTTCGCTACTACTTCGTACCGATGACGTCATCACGACGTCACAGATGACGCGGACATCCCTCAAATCGGAATGTGTACACCCCGAGAACTACAAGATGACACCTTCCAGGACGCATTCGAACCGTGAATAGCCCATTCTCGACCCCAAATACCTTCATGTACTGCCCGAAAATGTCCACTTTCGCTACTACTCGTACCGATGACGTCGCTGATGTCGTCACAGATGACGCGAACATCCCTCAAATCGGAATGTACGCCCCGAGAACTACAAGATGACACCTTCCAGGACGCATTCGAACCGTGAATAGCCCATCTCGACCCCAAATACCTTCATGTAATGCCCGAAAATGGCCACTTTCGCTACTACTCGTACCGATGACGTCACCGATGACGTCACAGATGACGCGAACATCCCTCAAATCGGAATGTACACCCCGAGAACTACAAGATGACACCTTCCGGGACGCATTCGAACCGTGATTAGCCCACCTCGACCCCAAATAACTTCCTTCACTGCCCCAAAATGGCCACTTTCGCTACTACTGTACCGATGACGTCACCGATGACGTCACAGATGACGCAACATCCTCAAATCGGAATGTGTACACCCCGAGAACTACAAGATGACACCCGCGAGGACGCATTCGAACCGTGAATAGCCCATCTCGATCCCCAAATACCTTCATGTACTGCCCGAAAATGTCCACTTTCGCTACTACTGCAAAGCCAAAACGACGTCACCGATGACGTCACAGATGACGCGGACATCCCTCAAATCGGAATGTACACCCGAGAACTACAAGATGACACCTTCCAGGACGCATTCGAACCGTGAATAGCCCATCTCGATCCCAAATACCTTCATGTACTGCCCGAAAATGTCCACTTTCGCTACTACTCGTACCGATGACGTCACCGATGACGTCACAGATGACGCGAACATCCCTCAAATCGGAATGTACACCCCGAGAACTACAAGATGACACCTTCCAGGACGCATTCGAACCGTGAATAGCCCATCTCGACCCCAAATACCTTCATGTACTGCCCGAAAATGGCCACTTTCGCTACTACAACCAACTGCGCATGCGCAGATTGACGCGACTTTCATTCAAAAACACACCATTCTGACTCTAGCCCACACAAGCTTCACTTGACACCTTCCACGACCCATTCGAACCGTGAATAGCCCATCTCTATCCCAAACACACCCCTACATAGCACCCAAAATGCCTGTTTTCTATACTACGGCCAGACTGCGCATGCGCAGACTATTGAACACGGACGAACCATTAGTGTAGTCAAATGCTCCTCCACGAGAGCTTCAAAATAAGACCTCACTCGACCCCATTGGACCATTAGGGACTCACCTAGACTCCAACATGTCCACCCCGTATGGCCCTATACACCCATAGCCATGCAGTATAGGCCTATGGGCCTATCCAGGCCTCGGTGAATTTTTTCAAAAATTTCACCGATTCGCTCCGCAACACTTCCTATCGTGTTCTAAATGACGAGACGAGTAAAACGAGACCCCACAACCCTACCGCAAATGTATAGAAGTGGGTTTCCCAGTAGGATAAACATTGAACCTATACCCCAGTATGGGTCTATATGCTGCTCGGTGACTTTTTTCAAAAATTTCACCGATTCGCACGGGGACACTTCCTATCATGTTCTAAATGACGAGACGAGTAAAACGAGACCCCACAATCCTACCGCAAATGTATAGAAGTACGTTTCCCAGGGGGACAAACATTGATCCTATACCCTCAGTATGGGACTATATGGGGTTCGGTGACTTTTTCAAAATTTCACCGATTCGCACGGGGACACTTCCTATCATGTTCTAAATGACGAGACGAGTAAAACGAGACCCCACAACCCTACCGCAAATGTGGAGAAGTAGGTTTCCCAGGATGGTCCTATACCTCCCATACCCCATATAGGCATTTTCCCGTAATTTAGAATAAAGTCCGTATTCCGCATTTTTTCAGGAAAATTTTTACATACACCCACCCTGGAACTAGGGGGAGATAACTCTATTGATAGACAAGCCCCGTTAAGCCCGGCGACCTATATACCCTCATACCCCATATAGGCATTTTCCCAGGTTTTTCGATAAAGTCCGTGTTCCGTTTTTTTTCAGGAAAAATTTTACATGCACCCACCCAGCCATCAGATGCCCCTTCACCTAGGCTTCACATCGATACCTCACTCGACCCCATTGGTCCATTAGGGGCTTCCCTAGATGCCAAAACGTCTATTTTCATACCCTTGGGCCACCGCGCATGTGCAGAATGACCCTAATTCAACCCCACACCCAGTCCATTAGATGCCCCTTCATGAATGCTTCACTTTGATACCTCACTCGACCCCATCGGTCCACTAGGGGCTCCCCTAGCTCCAAAGAGGCTATTTTCATACCCTTCGGCCACCGCGCATGCGCAGAATGCCGATATGTCAACCCCACACCCAGTCCATCAGACGCCCCTTCACATAAGCTTCACTTTGATACCTTACTCGACCCCATTGGTCCATTAGGGGCTCCCCTAGCTCCAACACGTCTATTTCCATACCCTTGGGCCACCGCGCATGCGCAGAATAACCCTAATTCAACCCCACACCCAGTCCATTAGATGCCCCTTCATGGATGCTTCACTTTGATACCTCACTCGACCCCATCGGTCCACTAGGGGCTCCCCTAGCTCCAAAAAGGCTATTTTCATACCCTTCGGCCACCGCGCATGCGCAGAATGACCCTAATTCAACCCACACCCAGTCGATTAGATGCCCCTTCATGGATGCTTCACTTTGATACCTCACTCGACCCCATCGTCCCACTAGGGGCTCCCCTAGCTCCAAAAAGGCTATTTTCATACCCTTCGGCCACCGCGCATGCGCAGAATGACCCTAATTCAACCCCACACCCAGTCCATTAGATGCCCCTTCATGGATGCTTCACTTTGATACCTCACTCGACCCCATCGGTCCACTAGGGGCTCCCCTAGCTCCAAAAAGGCTATTTTCATACCCTTCGGCCGCCGCGCATGCGCAGAATGACGATATGTCAACCCCACACCCATCCCATTAGATGCCCCTTCACCTAAGCTTCACTTTGATACCTCACTCGACCCCATCGGTCCACTAGCGGTGCCTACAGATTGCCGAACATTCTCACGAAAACCCACGGTTTTGGGACTACTTTCGGACCGCAGAGGCAGACCGCATTACCGCCAGACCGCATCACCGCGGAGAAATACATGCCCCCAAGGTCACGCCCCATTCACCCCAACCGGAAGTGACGTCATACCTGCGCACAACACACCCCCCACACACCCCCCAATACCCCCCCAAATCCTCCCCATTTTCTGTTCTCGCGCATGCGCAGTGGGGGGTTATTAAGCCTACTTGCGCTTTGTATACTACTAGCGTATAGTACATTTAAATATGCTTCATCACACCCTGATCCGTGCTGTAAATCCCTGAAATACGCTTATATGAGAAATTGGTGGTCAACCTCAGCTTCCACGCCCTGCCATGGATAATGCAATGCAATCAATGTAAACACTCAGTGTCTTATATGGGTAAAACGTCAGGAAAAAATTCGAAATTCGGCGAAATACATTTGACTGCATTTACGTGACCATGCGTGGTGATGATAAATTACTCTTTGACATGATTGTATACATGTAAGTATATACAAATAATTTGTATTCAAATAGCCTTGGGTCAAACATACGCCGATTTAATACTACCTCACGTTTCTTGAAAAAGGTTTCAATAGGCTTGCTGCATGTAGTCGAAGAACTGCAGCATGCAATAACATGTAATGGTGGTGGGAATATAGAACGGCGTAATCTGAAGAAAAGTCATATGACCCCATGCACCGTCTGATATTCTAACAGCTTTGTATCCAAATCTATCCCTGGACCAATAGTGATTATCCGATCTTATGTTTTTCCAGTATCTCAGCTACACTTTTATTGTGGATGTTCATGTACTCGCCTTGAACGACTCCTAGAACCCATTTAAGGAGATACATGAATCGAAGAGCAGGGATGGGAGGGAGGGAATTTGGCTTAATGTCACACTCAAGTTTGTTTCACTCATATGGTGACAGTCAGATTGGTTGGTGAAGGAAGCCGGAGTACCCGGAGAGAACCACCGCCCTTCGGCAAGTAACTGACAAACTTTCACACATGGACCAGCTGGGCTCGAACCCGTGCCGGTTCAACGGTGGGGAGCAGGGATGGTATGCTACATGTACGAACCTACGTTGAAGGCAATTGTTGAAGCGACGTTAAATTCTATTCACTCACTCACTTCCAATGAAGGAATGCTCCGTACACCCGAGAAGCAACACATTGTAGGGGTTGGAGAACAATGATCATACGGTTACGGAACACAGATTGGGAGATTGGGATTTTAGATCAATATACACAAACTGTCAAATTAAATGGGTACTATACAATTGCTCGTATTAAGCATGTTATCGTGGCAAGATAAACTATAATAATCAAGTTATGTGAAAAGCTATCGAAAGAAAATGTTCGGTGGGATGAGGCGGAATCCAATATCAGTTAACGCAGATGTTATTATCATGGATATAACGTTCACAAAATGTCTATATAAATATCGTGCCCAATGATTCCAGATCTTCCCTACGCCAGACAGGTACTCCTCACCTAGCCTTGCACCTACAGTTAATCCTACACTTAATCCTACAATTAATTACAGTTAGTTATTGTTTTACTATTGTGTTATAAATACATAAAGCGATGTTATGACGAAAAATTGCTGGCTGTTATTAAACCGATGGCCGAAAGGAGGAAACTGGAGACAGAACCCACATTCTCATATCTTACCCCACCCCCATCTTGAACCCTACCACACAAAGACGTATTAGCTTGGGTAGCCATTTGTGCCGGCCGTCTAACATTGAAAATGTTTTGATTTATTAACATAGAATAATTCCATTTGTCACGAGAACAGCGCTGAGTAGTTACTACAGAGAGGGAGAGAAAAGATGGAGAGGTTTGTTATCTTCAGCAAATGTCTTGTTTTACTTTCCCAAATCAGCGGTCAAACTGAATATTGACGCCTAAATTGAGCGATGAATTCTGTCACTGAAACCGGAATATGGAAATGGGTACGTCGGTCGTACCCATACCGTTTGGGCTGGACTGGAAAATTGTCTTGTATCGTGGAGATATACCTAACATGTCAAGTTTAAATATCCTAATTCGTGTGGAGCACACAACGCAGGCCTCTTTATCTTCAGCTGTGATATTTTTTTAATTATATGGCAGAATTTGATAAACCAAGAAATGGTATCGAAGACGAGAAGATGCAAAATAAGATAGAAGAAATCTGTACTTACATGCCTGCTTTGTGCTGACATTGAGTTACAATGAACATCCGATTCTCCCAGTTCCGGTCCAGAAAAGTAACAGAATTGGTTTGTAGAAAGTCGGTGTACCTAGGAATCTTTGACCATCCACCTTTCCGGTGGTGTGTGCATGTCCCGTTTACATACACAGCAGTCCCTTAATAGACTGGGTTGAATGGCTGTGACAAGGTGGTTAATGGCAATTCCAGACAATGCCGAGTGATAAAGGAAATTGAAATTATCGACCTCAATCGACAGGACGCGTGTTTATTGACCCCAATGGATATATACAGATATATGTCTTGGTAACACGACTGCTGCATGGGAATCGGTACATCCAGTTGAAGCCTAGAGGCCGTATAAGTAATATTAACATCATGGAAATTGCACCTTTCGATCATTTCCACATCCGAGGATGTTTGCCGCTGTAAAATGTCCATCTGTTTCCTTTCCCCTTTGACATGTTAACGATTGGAGATACATGTAGCTGATCATAGGAGTTTCATGGCAATGTGCCCCCCCCCCCTTCCCCACTTTCTGGGTTAAATATTGGGTTTGGCTTAAGGTATAGGAATTGGGTTAGATTTAGCGATAGGATTAGGTTTGAGGGTATGAGTTAGATGTAATGATAGGTTTAGTTTAGAGGGTATGGGTTAGATTTAGTGATAGGTTTAGGATTGGAGGGTATGATTTAGATTTAGTGATACGTTTAGGGTTAGGTTTGGAGGGTATGCGCTAGGTTTAGGTTTAGAGGGTATGGGTTAGACTTAGCGAAAGGTTAAGTTTTAGACGGTATGGGTTAGACTTAGTAAAAGTTTCAGATTTAGGGGGTATGGGTTAGATTTAGTTATAGGTTTGGGACTAGGTTTAGAGGGTATGGGTTAGATTTAGGTTTGGAGGGTATGGGTTAGACTCAACCTGTAACCATCTCGGTCATCTATACGCGGTAAGACTTATGGATGGCGAAGTGTACGCAAATGGGTTAGACTTAATGATAAGTTTAGGTTTAGAGGGTATGGTTTAAATTTAGTGATAGTTTTAGGCTTAGGTTTAGAGGGTATGGTTTAGGTTTAGGTTGAAAGGATATGAGTGAGACATAGTGACAGGTATAGGTTTATAGGGTATGGGTTAGACTTAGTGATAGGCTTAGGGTTAGGTTCAGACAGTATGGGTTACCAGTAGTATAGAAAGGCTAAATTGATGAGATAGCGCTTCACTGCGCATGCGCAGAACTTGGTGTGACGTCACAAATGGTGGTGTGCGCATGCGTGTGTGTGTGTGCTGGGTACAAGATGGCGGCCACATGTGTGTGTGTGTGCTGGGTACAAGATGGCGGCCTAATGTGTGTGTGCTGGGTACAAGATGGCGGCCTAATGTGTGTGTGTGCTGGGTACAAGATGGCGGCCACATGTGTGTGTGTGCTGGGTACAAGATGGCGGCCTAATGTGTGTGTGTTGGGGTGACTGGGTACAATGTGTGCTGGGTACAAGATGGCGGCCTAATGTGTAGGTGCTGGGTACAAGATGGCGGCCTAATGTGTGTGTGTGTGCTGGGTACAAGATGGCGGCTTTGTGTGTGTTGGGGTGAATGGGTACAATGTGTGCTGGGTACAAGATGGCGGCCTAATGTGTAGGTGCTGGGTACAAGATGGCGGCCTAATGTGTGTGTGTGCTGGGTACAAGATGGCGGCGTGTGTGTGTGTTGGGGTCAATGGGTACAGTGCTGGGTACAAGATGGCGGCCTATGTGTGTGTGTGTGTGTGTGTGCTGGGTACAAGATGGCGGCCTAGGTGTGTGTGTGTGTGTGCTGGGTACAAGATGGCGGCCACATGTGTGGGATTGCTGGGTACAAGATGGCGGCAATATACATCTTATGTAAGAGTTGAGTGGTGTGTGCTGGGTACAAGATGGCGGCCACATGTGTGGGATTGCTGGGTACAAGATGGCGGCAATATACATGTTATGTAAGAGTTGGGTGGTGGGTGCTGGGTACAAGATGGCGGCCACATGTGTGGGTGGTGGGTGCTGGGTACAAGATGGCGGATTATAGAAAAACGTATAAAAGGAGTCCATTTTTAGGGTAGGGGTGCATTCATTGCATTACTTTTGCGGAGCACTGTGACTTACCTGACCTGACCTGTCTCCCAGCCTGTTTACCTGCCTGCCTGCCTGCTTCACCTCTAGTCTGCTTCACCTCTAGCCAGTCATCCAGCCTGCTTGCCTGTTTTGTATGAGCTGTGGGGAACCCTTTACTTTTTTCACTTTTACCAGTGCAAATTCATCAGACTTTTACACCGTAGCAGTTGCTCATCAGACTGATTTTAAAAAGTGCATTTTAATGCAGCGGGCTTTAACGACAGACCCGGTAAGCATATTGCCATCACCTACGCTTCCTGGCAAAAACTGGAGACCCTTGATTACGCCATCGATGCGGTTATTCGTGACCAGGGGAGTGACGAAGCGAAATTTCATGTGGGTGACGACATCTATGTGAGCTGTGCCTATTACAACGACCAGCTCCTCGTGCATATTCGAAAATGGCGAAGGCGGTTAGATACGCAAGAGCTGGTTGCTTGTCCTCAGGGTGTCACTTTGAAATTAACGGCGTGGCGGCAGTTGCAGAGTCTTGCCAGTGCAATTCGTTCAGCTGTGGCCTACCAGGTGCAACACTATATTTATCAGAAGTACATCGACACAGTCCTGGATCTGATCAGACCTCAAATTCCAGAGGACACTCGCGTACCCTCATACGCACTGATCACTGAAGCACTACAGACCGTGACGGAGAGGCAAATTGCTCTGAGAGTAGAAGCGGCCTGCCCTTCCAAAATTCCACGTGAAGAGGTTATAACGTACATCTACGTGCACCAGGGCCGCAAAGATGAGGATGAATTCAAACAAGTCTTGTTGGCGAACTATTGAGAACAAGTGTTGAAAAACATTTACCATACACATTCATTGAAGTGGCTTGAGAGCGTATAATTGTATTAAAAAGAGTTTTTTTTACTGTTAATTGTATTAAAAATTCAATACTCATATATAATTGTATTAACATTCAATACCCTTGTGAATACGTTCATTCTATTTGTGTTAAATAAAAAATAGTAGAAAATTAAAAAATAAAATGCTTAGTGTTCATTCTTTTTTAAAAATTTTTGAAATTATTGAAAAAAAAATGAAAAAAAGGATTATTTCAACCCCACACCCAGCCCATTACATGCTCCGTCACCTCACCTTCAATTTGATACCTCACTCGACCCCATTGGTCCACTAGGGGCTCTCCTAGCTCCAAAAAGGCTATTTTCATACATTATGTTTGGTCTATTGGAACAACAACACTGGGGGCCCGCAGAGAACGTGAAAGAGACTTATATTTATCCTGTGTCGAATGCCCGAATCAATTCGCAAAATTCGCCATCTTCCCGTGCAATCACCAGGCTTTATGTGAAACGTGCATCCACCGTATCGCCCAAATTCCCACCTGTGCAGAAGCCAACAGGCCCCGAATATGTGAATTACTACCTGTGACATGCCCCGTCTGCGCCGAAAGAACACAGCGTCAACAACAATGCCTATCAACAATGTAATGGGTTAATTACATTATCTGGTTATCTTTATAACCACCCTAAAAATTAAAAACAGAATTCCCCACCTATCCCTGTGCTATAAATTTCAACCCGTTATATTTATTGGGGTTGTAATATATTAAAAAAATGTCCGTTATTCTTCGGACATATATTAAAAATAAAAATGTCCGTTATTTTTTCGGACAATTAATTAATGGGGGGAGAGAGAAAAAAATCTGTGTTTTTAATAGAGAGATTAGTTCTCACAAGAACTGTTTGATATCGGCCTGGGATTGTTTATTTTTTGGTGATGCATTTGCTAATAAAAAAATAATGGCATGGGGATGTATGCTTTTGAAATTGATGTGCCAGTTAGAAAAGCTTACCCTCTTTCGAAGGAATTTGTTGGTTCTGAAAAGAACCGTTGATATTTGATAACCGTGTTTTTATTCACGGGGGGAGTCACTTACTCCCCAATCAGGCTGCAGGAAAAATAATTGTAGGGGTCTGGCATGGCCGGGGTCAGGGGTAGTCCATCTAGAAACAGGTGGGCAGCGGTCGTGGGTGGAGGCTCTTCCCAGATGATAAGTGGCGTGTCTTCATCTTCCTCCAGGGGGGAGGGCAGGTCCTGTAACGGGAACGGTACGTCCGCTTCCTCCCCCCGGGGCACTGTTAGTGTTGCCGCAGGTAATGGGTCGTCGCTAGGGGCCAACGGCTGCAGCGTGGTTGTCGTTGTGGCTGGAGGAGGGGGGCAGGCTTCCTGTTTCATGACGGTCGTCAACAGCTGGAACCACCCCTCCTCTGGTAGTGTTGTATTCACAGCCTGTAGTAGTTTTCTTACATTGTTGGCGGTTTCGAGGCCTGGGTTGTTCGTATGGCACAGGGCTGCCTGCCAACACGCAAATTCGTCGGCCCAAAATTGCCGGATTATCTTCTTCATCATTATCTTCTTTCTCCTCGTGAGTCTCCTCCCTTCGGGCTTGAACATAGTTGTCGACATTTTTGCTGTTGCTTCTGACATGTTGCCACTAGCTGTAAAAATGTTGGAATGCGCCTTTGAATCTGACCGAGATATATATAGACACCACGCGGACGTCGGCGACGCCATCAGGATCCAGGCGAACACGAAACTCGGCGTGTGTTTGTTTTTCATTTATAAAAGGCTGTGTTTTAACAATAAAATATCAGTGCCGTATATATTTTATTTTCAATTCAACTCAGATAATTGATAGTATAGTATGTAAAAAAATTAGTCGTCTAACGCTCCATTATCATATTATTGTATCATTTTCAGTGAATTTTACACGCCTAATGGAAAAGTAGGGTAGTACCAAAAACTCCGTACATTGAAAATAAATTAATGTTCTTGGCTAAACATATATGAATAGTATCACTTACATGCTTATACTAGCTCGGTGAAAATTCCAGCGCGTTACTCGAAGCGGAACTATAGAAAATGATAAAAACACACCCTTCATTTCACCGTAAGAAAACACAACGCGCCTCGCTTCGCTTGAAATTTTCGTGGCAAAAAAGGGGGACGCAACTCTGTTTTCCTTCAAACAAATCGCACCCACGTTTTGTTCTAATTCATGCTTTGGGTAATTTATTAAATGTGTTTGTCGTATGAATTACATTGTTTGATTCAAGTAGAAACAAGCCGAGCCTGGGGGCTACCTATTTGATGAATTGTTTCATTGAATTAACGTATCTTTAAATTTATAAGCGCACTAGGGGACACAGGGTACACAGTTTAACATTGAAGAAAACCCTTCACGTACGTTTAGTATTTATTACATTATATAGTATAGCTTTGCAAGGATCGGGTTTGGCTATTTTAGAGTACTAGGAATGTTCGGGTAATTATGAGGACTTGATATACGATGCTAGCCATGATAATATTTTATTTTTATCATGTTAATGAGTCAAGACTATTAATTTATGCACTCGGGGGCCGTCTACAAAAATTGCATTGTTAATTTTTAATTATTTTCTACAGGGTATTTTTTATTTACAAATTTTTTTATATTCCCATTAGCCAGAATCGATATATAATTTGCCGGGCGCGGTATTTTTTTATCATTCATCATTATGGCATCGCCGGGAAAGGAACTCGCTTTTTTTCAACTGACGTCGGAGGTCATTCTCATGGTGTATGATCAACAAGTACAGCTTATCAAAGAACATCCTAAGGAAGTGAAATTAGCTTTAACCCTACCAGGCTGGGCGCTATTGACACGCTTGTTACAAGGAAAAGAGCCTGAAGTGGAGTTTATGGATGTAGGACTGGGTGTTTACCTGCGCAGGTGTAGAGAGGATTCTTTTTTTCCGCGGCTACAGCAGTGTGGAGGTGCCGCTATTGTACTTCGACCGCGATTATGGGAGGCGCTGAAAGCTATTATACCCGAAGTGGATGATGTACTCTACCCAGAAGAGAAATCTGTAGCCACCCGTACATTGACCTCGAATTGTACGCTATTATTATACGCTGAACGCGTGTAATTGGTCGATGACGATAGCCGATGTTGGGCCACATCGGAACCCGCCCGTGTCTCTTTATCTGCGGAAGGATGGACTACGTTGAAACGTGTGTTATGCGGCGATTTGGATGGGGATAGTATACACCTGTGTCAGGACGTGTACATTTTCCGCGGCCCGTATTTTGCCCGACTTTTATGTTTGAAACGCGGAGGATTTACGCTGGATCCCGACCTCTGGACGGCTTTACAAGAAGTAGTTCCCGTGGTGGATAAAGTCCTCTGTCCACCCCAGCCGCCTCTCACAGAATAGATCCTGACCCTATAAATACAGGGGATGAGACAGAGTGTGTGTCATTCGACATTTACAGCCAGCATGTCACTACGAGCCATTCTGCCTCTTACACCCAGTGTCAGGTTATACGTGTATGAAGCTAAAGTCACCCTGGTCAAAGACGATGAAGCGATTTACTGGGCACCCGTTGACATGCTATCGAATACGGTGATGCTACAACGTGATGGGTGGACTAAGTTTAAACGGGTGTTGAGCGGTGAGTTGGACGGAGACCTGATTCACCTGGACAATGCCATCTACGTTTATTCCACAACGCCCCTGTTCATACGAAAAAGATGGCGTCTGGGCCGCTACCAAGAGTATAAGCAAAGTATCCTGCTAACTCCCTCTGTGTGGTCAGCCTTGGAGAAAATAGTCCCTATTGTCGACCAGTTATTTACACCGGACGACCGATCACCCGACCAATTAGCATGGGTTCGTGCTATGGAAGACGCACTGAGTGAACCTGATGAAAAAAAATCTGACGGTGAAAATACTATATCTAGAGAAGGCGCCGAGGCTAGAGGGCCAGTGTCACCTGATGAAGCGACCTACACACACATGACGCCCCACAACGATGAAGAAGAAAAAAACCCTGATGAAACAGCGGAAAAAGGAAAAGTCTACAGTCATTAATGAGGTGTTAACCGATCTCTATTACAGCCCTAATAGTCCAGCCGCGTATAGCGCTGTGGGGGCACTGTCTCGAGCGGCCCATTCTCAAGGCATCAGTCGAACTCAAGTTCGAGACTGGTTAAAAACGCAAGACACCTATAGTTTGCACCGAGCTGCCCGACGTCATTTTCGCCGTAACCGGGTGATCGTCGGGGGGATAGACGCGCAATGGCAGGCGGATTTAGTGGACATGAGTCGCTTTGCACCTGACAATGATGGACAACGGTACATATTGACTTGTATCGATATTCTATCCAAGTATGCCTGGGTACTATCCATTCGCACCAAAACAGGAGAGAATCTCATACGAGCCTTCCAGCAGATTTTCAAGACGGGACGCAAACCTCTTTATTTACAAACAGATGAAGGCACAGAATTTCTCAACCGACCCTTTCAAGCCTTTCTTAAGAAACAGAAGGTATTTTTCTTTCATACGTACAACGAGACGAAAGCTTCGGTGGTGGAACGCTTTAATCGGACCTTCAAAGGCCGCATGTACAAGTATTTTACCGCCCAAAACACTCGACGCTACATCGATGTGCTCCCTCAATTGGTGCAAGGGTATAATCGCGCCTATCATCGCAGTATCCAGCGAGCTCCCCGTGATGTGACAGAACGCAACGAACATCAAGTGCGTGCTACGCTGTACTCAGCCAGTCCACCATCACTCACGGCACCCCGTTACAAACGTGGAGATGTGGTACGCATCAGTAAAGTGAAAGGTCAATTTGAGAAAAGTTATTTGCCCAACTGGAGTGACGAGCACTTTGTCATCGTTCGCCATAAACCTCGACAGCCCCATGTCTATCAACTGGAAGATCTACAAGGAGAGAGACTGCAAGGCACGTTTTACGAGGCAGAATTACAACCCATAGTGAAAACACAGAAAGACTATTACACGGTGGAAAAGATTTTGAAAACGGAACATCGCCGTGGCATTCCCTATCATCTCGTCAAATGGCAAGGATGGCCTCGTTCGTTTAATTCCTGGGTGTCGGGCCGTGACATGAAACGTCTATAAATTCTAACCCCGATCACCTTCCGCCTTCAGTGTAGCATTGTACCATGGATAGGACACGTCTACCCTTACTATTACGAACTCGAAAAGCACAAGTGGGTACTCTAGTGTGTGTAATAGTGCTTGTGGGTACGTTATTTACAGGTGTATTCTACGATTTGACGACCGTGATATCCTGTTTGAACACCCTGCGTTCTCCGTCATCGACGACCACGACCACGACGCTGCCTACGCCACCCAAGACGTCAAGGGTACGCCACGTATCAACCCAGACCACACCCCCGGCCATACCGTCTACTCCAGCCATCACCACCACCATTCCGTTACCCTTGACCCGTACCATCCATCTATCCACCACGACGACTACGCCCCGTACTCCAACAACTCCACGACGTCCTCCGTCATCCCTGACAAGCGTTTCCACCCCGCCCACACCTAGTACCACCAACACGACGCTCAATATATTTGCAGTGGATCCCCGTGAATCACTCCGTTTACCTCCACAACGGTATCCATTGGACTACGATCCCCGGTGGGATCCCCAACAACGCTGGTGGGCTTCTAACCGGCGAGCGCAAATCACCAAATAACTAGTGGTGGAAAATGGACCCTCGATGGCAGCATCCTTTCACGTGTCTCATCGCTGGACCGACAGGGTCGGGAAAAACACACTTTGTTCAACGTCTGATCCAACATGGGTCCGCCCTGATTTCACCGCCTCTAGCGCGTATCCTGTGGTGTTATGGCGCTTGGCAACCCGCGTACCAGGAATTGGCCCGTGTGCCGGGACTCACCTTAGTAGAAGGCTTACCTCCTGAGGATACACCCCCAGATACCTTAGTGGTGGTAGACGATCTCATGACGGAAACGGACAGTCGAATCACCCGTCTCTTTACCAAAGGCAGCCATCATCGTCGGTTGAGCATCATCTACATCGTACAGAATCTCTTCAGTAAGAACAAAGAGCACAGAAACATTAGTTTGAATGCTCAGTATGTGGTGTTATTCAAAAACCCCAGAGACGCTTCGCAAATTACCCATCTCGCCCAACAGATGTACCCTAAAAACACGGCCTTTGTACGAGAAGCCTTTGAAGATGTGACCCAACCTGCACACGGGTATCTCCTCATCGACTTGAAACAAGACACGCCCTCCACCCTGCGATTGCGTACCCTGATTTTTCCCGGCGAGATACAGACGGTGTACACGCCCAAATAAAAAAAGAAGATAAAAGAAAATGACAAGGCACTCGGGTCGTCATTCCCTATCATGTCTGCACGGATACGCAAGCACGCGCCGGCTTTGCGCGTATTACGCAGCGCGCCACCGGAGGTGGGCCGGGCCCTGGTGCGCGGCGCGGATGCGGATTTGGTCCGGTGTTTGTGTGAAGTCGCTCATAATGTGTTAAAAGGCAATGTTCCTCTCAGTCCCCTGCAGAAAGGGAAATTGCAACGGCACAAGGCGGGTCTCCGAACGTTAGTCAACAAGACGGGCAGTGTCAAGAAAAAGAAACAGGTGTTACAGCGAGGTGGATTTCTCGGTGCACTGCTCGCTCCCTTAGCCGCTACTGTACTGGGCCCGTTACTCGGGTCCATCTTGGGACGCTAAAATATGGACCATACGAAAAAAATGATGCTGGTCGAACCTCGACTGTTACAGAGTTTGCAATCGCCCTATCCCGTCCCGGCCACCGTGCAACAACTCCAGTCTCTGGATGAAGAGATGAATAGTATACTGCAACGTCGACTGCCCGATCACGAGAAAATTCAACTCTACCATCATACGCTGAACCGGTACCAGACGTTTATGGATCAATATAGAGGAGGAGGAGGAGGCGGAAGTAGTACTAGTACGTCACCACCAGTACCCACCACCTCGCCCACCACACTCATACCACCCCCACAACCGTCGGCCTCACCTGAGCTGGAACAGGAAGTGTTGGCCAGTGTGCCTAAAGCCTTCAAGACCAAGGCCCGTTTATTGTTGGACCGGGTGAAACAGAATGCCGATATGGATTGGAATGCGGAAGGAAACCTGCTGATTCGCAATCAAGTGGTGCCGGGGTCTCATATGACCGATTTGATCAACGATATGGTGCGTTCTCGCAAACACTCTAATCCCCCGTGCTGGGAAGCCTTTGCTCAGGCGTTAAAAGACACACACACCCCTCAAGAATTGGTAGGAAATAGTGAACGCTGGAAGTGGATGCAAGCCCCTGCTCGACGTTTCCCTCCCCATACCTGGCAACGTGAATGGCAACCGCACACGCCACCCAAAACACCCTCACGGCGGGATCGTTCTTTTCACCCCTATGCCTCCTCTATACCGACCACACCACAGCCACGACGATCACGACGCCGAGGTAAGGCGCCCAAGGCCTGGGAACCCTACTAAGGACATAATAACTCCTATAAAAACCCGGTGCAGAAGCCAGAACAACTCAGTCGTCGTCGTCGTCATGTTTTACCTGACGTTGCCCAGTAATAGCTCACTCGACGTGTTTCCTGACAACACCTTGACCCGGTATGTCACGCAATTACCCCAACCGTTACATTTACCGGGACGCTGGGAATGTGGACTGGTGGATATTCAATACCCTTACTCATGGTACAACGTACAAGACGGAGAAGTATGGTACGAAGTGACCCACCAAGATATAGTCTACAAAATGACGCTCCCCCTAGGCCAATACGATACGCCGCAGAAGTTCATACAGGGTCTGAATGACTTGAGGGAGTACAAGGCCCTACAGCAGAGCACGGGTAGTGCAACACGCCTGATGGTCTCGCGCTTCAAGAGAAACGTGTGCTTCTATGTCAACCCACACAACGACAAGAGCTCTATCCTACTGGGCGATGCCGTGAATTTGAAACTCAGTCCTACACTACGGCAAATGTTAAGGCTGCCTCACCACATCTACAAGGGGTCCACCATTGTCAACGGGAGCCATTTGATGGATATGAAAGTAGGTATGTACGCACTGTACGTCTACTCGGACGCCGTGGACAGTCATATTGTGGGTGATGTGAACACACCTCTGTTACGGGTGGTGCCCATTAGCAAGACGTATGGCGATCAAGCCACCGAGAGTTTCAACCATATCATGTACCTGCCCGTACGACATACCGATATCAACACGATCACGGTGGATATAAGAGATGACACGGGACGTCCGATCCCATTCGAACGAGGAAAAGTGGTGCTGACACTTGCTTTCCGACAAACCCGCTCTCCTCACTTCGTATAATGTACGTGCCTTACCAGTGCCATACGCCCAGCTATGCCGACTACTACAAGAAACAAACGGGAGGAAACTTGCCCATGTTTAGCGGGGCACGCATGCAACGCGGTCACGGATTGGGAAACATCCTGGGCAGCATTGTGAAAACGTTTTTACCCATGGTGACACGGGGTGTGAAAGCGGTGGGAAAACAAGCGGTACGCAGTGGATTGCAAGTGGCCGGTGATGTGATGGAAGGCACAGCACCCCGACAAGCCTTGAAACGACGGGCTAAAGAAGCGGGGGGTGTGTTGATCGCCAAAGCCCTTAAAAGACAAAGACCCACATACCCCAGATTCATTCAACGTCCAGCACACCGACGACGCACACCCCAGAGCAGGAGGAGAAGGACTACGCCCCAGAAGAAGAAGAAGAAAAAGAAGAGAAGTAGTAGTAGTAGGAGAGACATCTTCGCATAATGGCATACATTCACTCCGAGTCGTGTCCGTCTACCAACAGTGAATTGGATTTGTGGACTATTCCACCTACCCAAACCAGTATAGCCGAAGGACGTTGGGTAGAACATCGACCCCTGGCTAGCTTGACGGGGGAGGGTCCCGTGGAATTTACCATTGAAAACAAAGATACGGCCTACCTGGATTTAGCCCACACCTACTTGTACGTGAAAGCCAAAATAACGAAGATGGACGGGACGAACATAGAGGAGGATGCGGTAGTAGCCCCGGTGAATCTTTGGCTGCACTCCTTGTTCCAACAGGTGGATATAGGTCTGAACGATAAACTCATCAGTACGTCCACCAATACGTACCCGTACCGAGCCTACATGGAAACGCTGTTGTCGTACGGTAAAGATGCCAAAAAAACACACTTACAAGCTCAGCTGTACTTCAGGGATACACCCGGAACCATGAACAGCGTACTGGGTGCCAATACTGGGTTCAGAGAGCGCAAAAACATGGCAGCCGAAAGCAAGTCCATCGATATGATGGGACGACTGCACGCCGATCTGTTCATGCAAGACCGCTACATGATGAACGGTGTAGCCATCAAGATCAAGTTGATCCGGTCCATACCCGCGTTCGCCTTAATGGGCAGTGGAACCGGGGGTGCCCAATACAAGATCATCATTGAAGATGCAGCCCTGTTTGTGCGTACGGTAGATTTGCAACAGGGCGTATTGCTGAGTCACATGCAAGCCTTAGCGAAAAAACCAGCCCAGTACCCCATCCGACGCGTACAGACCAAGGTGTTCTCTGTGCCAGCAGGTACGATGATGGCCAACAGAGAAAATTTATTTCTAGGGGATCTGCCTAAACGTCTTACCCTGGCGTGTGTGAGCAACACCGCATTCAATGGAGTGTTGACTGAGAATCCGTTCTACTTTGAGCATTTCAACATCAACTTTGTGGCACTGCACGTGGCCGGTCATCAAATTCCAGCCCGTCCATTACAACCGGACTTTACTAACGAAACTATGTGCGGACCTACCTGAACCTGTTTACAGCCACAGGACAAAACAACCAGGACGAAGGCAATACCATCAGTCGAGAAGACTTTAGGAAGGGGTACACATTGTTCGCCTTCGACCTCACCCCCACCTTGGAACACGATCATCAACTGGCTTTGCTGAAGAAAGGAAACCTACGGTTGGAACTGCGTTTCGCCATCGCTCTACTCAACACCATTAACGTGATTTGCTACGCCGAGTTTGATAACGTCATCAGCGTGGATCACCAAAGAAACGTGCTGTGTGACTTCGCCACCTAAGATGAATACAGAGCAGCTGATGAGCATACTCCAGCGAGATCCCAAGATCCCCTTTCGAGGTGTGTTTCCACGCAATGTGTTTCCCACCCACTCCACTACCCCAGCAGCCTACATCCTGAATACAGATACGAGGAGTCGACCCGGTGAACATTGGATAGCTGTGTACGTGGACACCCTAGGCCAAGGCGAATATTTTGATTCCTACGGGCTTGCACCCCTCCATGCCGATTTGGTGAAATTCATGGACGTCTCTACTACAGAGTGGCGTTGGAATACGCAAAGATTACAAGGACCCTTGAGTAGTGTGTGCGGACAGTACTGTGTGTTTTATCTCACTTACCGGAGTAGAGGACATTCTATGCCCACCATTGTACATATGTTTGATGATTATTGTCAAGCCGAAGACCGTGATGTCCTCGTCTATGACTGGACGGCCTCTCGTTTTAATGTGCATGCGCCATTTCTCTGGTTAACTTAAAAAAATGTACTGCGCGCGCGCGCAGACCACTTGTTTATTATTATCACGTACTATTGTTATGACGTTGTTGTTCTGACGTTCATTGTTGAATAAATTGATGAAAAAACACAAAAAAACATGTTTTGACTTTCTCTTTTTTATTTAAGTCAACAAGAATGAGTTACTATACAAATAGAATACAGGGTACAAAA
>JAVTVY010047059.1:0-22452 GCA_036873755.1 Hanleya hanleyi | reverse complement strand
CTCGGGGTGTACATCTCCATTTTAGGGATGTTCGCTTCATCTGTGACGTCATCGGTGACGTCATCGGTACGAGTAGTAGCGAAAGTGCACATTTTGGGGCAGTGCAAGTAGGTGTTTGGGATAGAGAGGGACCATCCTTGGTCCGAATGCGTCGTGTGAGGTGTCATGTTGTAGCTCTCGGGGTGTACATCTTCATTTTAGGGGTGTCCGCGTCATCTGTGACGTCATCAGTGACGTCATCAGTACGAGTAGTAGCGAAAGTGAGCATTTTGGGGCAGTGAAGGAAGGTGTTTGGGGTAGAGAGGGACCATCCTTGGTCCGAATGGATCGTGTGAGGTGCCATTTTGTAGCGCTTAGGGTGTAGATTCCGATTTAAGGGATGTTCGCATCATCTGTGGCGTCATTAGTGACGTCATCGGTACGAGTAGTAGCGAAAGTGGGCATTTTGGGGCAATGAAGGATGGATTAGTAGTATGAAAGCGCATGTCGAGCCCCATTGACCTTGCGGCGCAATGCGCAATGAGAATGCATGTGTGTGTGTGTGTGTGTGTGTGTGTGTATGCGTCTGTGTGTGTGTGTGTGTGTGTGCGTGCATGTGTGTGTGTATGCGTCTCTGTGTGTGTGTATGCGCCTGTGTGTCTGTGCACGTGTGCTTGCGTGTACGTGTGTGTGTATGTGTGTGTGTGTATGTGCGTGTGTGTCTGTGTGTCTGTGTGCATGTGTGCGTACGTGTGTGTGTGTGTACGCGTGTGTGTGTATACGTCTGTATGCGTGTGTTTATGCGTGTGTGTGTGTATGCGTCTGATGTGTGTGTGTGTATGCATCTGTGTGTCTGGGTGCGTGTGTGCATGCGCCGAGTTCTAAGAGCCCCGGAGAGAGAACAACAACAACAAGGATGACACATGAGAGAACAACAAGAAGTTTTTGTCATATAGTTTATTATCCCCAAATTTTACATCATACCCAGGCTGGGGGAGCCGCCCTGGGTATGTTTAGTATGTTCGCATTCGAAATATCAAACACCGTGTTTTATTATTCAACGCATCGTCACATCAGGCACAAGTGTTTACTGAGCTCAAGTCAACGATCAGCATGTAGACATAGAGAGTATGTACGGCATGTTGTGATATTCATCAGTGCATGGGTGACGCATTCACCCGATGGGTTGATTGGTCGTCTTGGTCACGAAAAACGTAACATTGGTTACCCTCTTTACCACCCATTGTGTGTTGGGGCGTTGACGATGTGCCCATCTCAAGGCATCCAATTGTTCCACTTGGGCCAGCATCATCTCTAGCGACGCCCGGTGAATGATGGTAAACGGCAGGTCAAACACAAGGTTGTTGGCACTGGGGTAACAATACCGTAACTGGTCCGTCCTTTTGTGACGTAAGATGTACCCGAAAGCGACATTCAATTTGAAGGCCGTAGTTTGATCTTCGAAGATGGCTTCCACGTAGCTGCGTAGACGGGTGAGTTTGGTCAGTGGGAAATTGTAGATATCTTGAATAGGACGATGACGGTGGAAACAGTACCGTGTCATAGACCAATGGCCCCGATCGTCGTCACTCACTGGATGGTTGTCCTGTAAGAGATCGCCAGGAACATTTATGGGCTCGACCAGAAAATGTTCGATGTTGTCAGGCGAATGACTCGAAACTGTAACGCTTGGGTCCGGCTGGATATCCAGGCTCTTCTGAACTGTGGGTATAGGCGGGCTCTCCGTCATCGCATCACCAGTAGCGTTCGTCTCCCCGGGCTTATCTTCACTGGGCCTGACCTTCCGCGGCTCCTCTATAGTAGAAGGTTGTCGCGCATACCGTGGTGATGGACTATGAATCAAACGTTGGTGCCGTCTTAACTGACTGGGTCGTTTGAAGAGTTGACCACATTCATTACATTGTTCCGTCGCACCCTCGTGGAGTGAGCGTTCATGGCGCAGTAAAATATCCTCCCGATTAAATGACCGTGCGCAGGTTATACAAGTATATCGTGCACCGTTGTGGATGGAGGCCTCGTGTCGTCGCAAATCTTCTGGGCGAATAAACTGCTTCTGGCAAGTTGTGCAAGTGAACATCTTGGTGGTTGAGAGAGTATCCGATGAAACGACCAGGCCGCTTCCCTTTTATAGTACGCTAGCTGGTGATCTATTTTTAGCACACTCAGTTCAACTACCCCAAGTCGAGGACCAGACATATAGAGTATGTATTGCATGCTATGGTATTCATCAGTGCAAGGGTGGCACATTCAGCCGATGGGGGTGGTCGGTCAGCTTGGTAACGAAAAACGTGACATTGGTCACCCTCTCTACTATCCACTCGGTGTTGGGACGCTGTTCATAGGTCCATTCCAAGGGATCCACAGTGTCCAGTTGGGCCAGCATCGTCTCTAGCGACGTCCGATTGGTGATTGTGAAAGGATGGTCGTACACTGGGTTGATGGCACTGGAATAGAAAGCGTATAATGAAGCTTTCACAGATGCATGTGTGTTTATATGCAAGAGCTCCGAGCTCGCGGAGCTCTTGGAGCTCCGGAGCTCATGGAACTCGGAGCTCCGGAGCTCCGACGCCACCACCGGGCGTTGACGGGCGTTGCTACAAGAGAACTCGGAGCTCCGGAGCTCCGGAGCTCCGGAGGTCACTTCCGCTTCCGTTCACGTGACCGGAACTGACCTTTGACCCCGGCGCGCGCGGTGTAAAGGTTTCCACCGCGGTGGAAACCTTTGCGCGCCGGGGTCAAAGGTGAACGGAAGCGGAAGTGACCTCCGGAGCTCCGGAGCTCCGAGTTATATGGAAATGGAATAGGTCTTTGGATTATGGACGCGGATATTCTCTAATGGACGACGGCTGGATTATGAATGACGGACTAGACGCTTGTAATTCTACTATAGAGGAGCCGCGGAAGGTCAGGCCCAGTGAAGATAAGCCCGGGGAGACGAACGCCACTGGTGATGCGATGACGGAGAGCCCGCCTATACCCACAGTTCAGAAGAGCCTGGATATCCAGCCGGACCCAAGCGTTACGGTTTCGAGTCATTCGCCTGACAACATCGAACATTTTCTGGTCGAGCCCATAAATGTTCCTGGCGATCTCTTACAGGACAACCATCCAGTGAGTGACGACGATCGGGGCCATTGGTCTATGACACGGTACTGTTTCCACCGTCATCGCCCTATTCAAGATATCTACAATTTCTCACTGACCAAACTCACCCGTCTACGCAGCTACGTGGAAGCCATCTTCGAAGATCAAACTACGGCCTCCAAATTGAATGTCGCTTTCGGGTACATCTTACGTCACAAAAGGACGGACCAGTTACGGTATTGTTACCCCAGTGCCAACAACCTTGTGTTTGACCTGCCGTTTACCATCATTCACCGGGCGTCGCTAGAGATGATGCTGGCCCAAGTGGAACAATTGGATGCCTTGAGATGGGCACATGGTCAACGCCCCAACACACAATGGGTGGTAAAGAGGGTAACCAATGTTACGTTTTTCGTGACCAAGACGACCAATCAACCCATCGGGTGAATGCGTCACCCATGCACTGATGAATACCACAACATGCCGTACATACTCTCTATGTCTACATGCTGATCGTTGACTTGAGCTCAGTAAACACTTGTGCCTGCTGTGACGATGCGTTGAATAATAAAACACGGTGTTTGATATTTCGAATGCGAACATACTAAACATACCCAGGGCGGCTCCCCCAGCCTGGGTATGATGTAAAATTTGGGGATAATAAACTATATGACAAAAACTTCTTGTTGTTCTCTCATGTGTCATCCTTGTTGTTGTTGTTCTCTCTCCGGGGCTCTTAGAACTCGGCGCATGCACACACGCACCCAGACACACAGATGCATACACACACACACATCAGACGCATACACACACACACGCATAAACACACGCATACAGACGTATACACACACACGCGTACACACACACACACGTACGCACACATGCACACAGACACACAGACACACACGCACATACACACACACACACATACACACAAACGTACACGCAAGCACACGTGCACAGACACACAGGCGCATACACACACACACAGACGCATACACACACACATGCACGCACACACACACACACACACACAGACGCATACACACACACACACACACACACACACACATGCATTCTCATTGCGCATTGCGCCGCAAGGTCAATGGGGCTCGACATGCGCTTTCATACTACTAATCCATCCTTCACTGCCCCAAAATGCCCACTTTCTCTACTACTCGTACCGATGACGTCACTAATGACGTCACAGATGATGCGAACATCCCTTAAATCGGAATCTACACCCTAAGCGCTACAAAATGGCACCTCACACGATCCATTCGGACCAAGGATGGTCCCTCTCTACCCCAAACACCTTCCTTCACTGCCCCAAAATGCCCACTTTCGCTACTACTCGTACTGATGACGTCACTGATGACGTCACAGATGACGCGGACATCCCTAAAATGAAGATGTACACCCCGAGAGCTACAACATGACACCTCACACGACGCATTCGGACCAAGGATGGTCCCTCTCTATCCCAAACACCTACCTGCACTGCCCCAAAATGTGCACTTTCGCTACTACTCGTCCCGATGACGTCACCGATGACGTCACAGATGAAGCGAACATCCCTAAAATGGAGATGTACACCCCGAGAGCTACAACACGACACCTTACACGACGCATTCGGACCAAGGATGGAGCATCTCTAGACCAAATACCTTCCTTTCACTGCCCCAAAATACCCACTTTACTTACTACTCGTACTGATGACGTCACCGATGACGTCACAGGTGACGTGAACAGCCCTCAAATCGGGTCTACACCCCGAGAGCTACAAGATGACACCTCACACGACGCATTCGAACCGTGAATAGCCCATCTCGACCCCAAATACCTTCATGTACTGCCCCAAAATGGCCACTTTACTTACTATAGCCAACTGCGCATGCGTAGATTAACGCGACTTGCATTCAAAAACACACCATTCTGACTCTACCCCACACAAGCTTCACTTTGACACCTCACACGACCCATTCGAACCGTGAATAGCCCATCTCTACCCCAAAAACACCCCTACATAGCACCCAAAATGCTCCCTTTCGCTACTACTCGTACTGATGACGTCACTGATGACGTCACAGATGACGCGGACATCCCTTAAATCGAGGTCTGCACCCCGAGAACTACAAGATGACACCTTCCAGGACGCATTCGAACCGTGAATAGCCCATCTCGACCCCAAATACCTTCATGTACTGCCCGAAAATGGCCACTTTCACTACTACTCGTACCGATGACGTCAACGATGACGTCACAGATGACGCGGACATCCCTTAAATCGGAATGTACACCCCGAGAACTACAAGATGACACCTTCCAGGACGCATTCGAACCGTGAATAGCCCATCTCGACCCCAAATACCTTCATGTACTGCCCCAAAATGGCCACTTTACTTACTACAACCAACTGCGCATGCGTAGATTAACGCGACTTGCATTCAAAAACACACCATTCTGACTACCCCACACAAGCTTCACTTTGACGCCTCACACGACCCATTCGAACCGTGAATAGCCCATCTCTACCCCAAACACACCCCTACATAGCACCCAAAATGCTCCCTTTCGCTACTACTCGTACTGATGACGTCACTGATGACGTCACAGATGACGCAGACATCCCTTAAATCGGAATGTACACCCCGAGAACTACAAGATGACACCTTCCAGGACGCATTCGAACCGTGAATAGCCCATCTCGACCCCAAATACCTTCATGTACTGCCCGAAAATGGCCACTTTCGCTACTACTCGTACCGATGACGTCACCGATGACGTCACCGATGACGTCACCGATGACGTCACAGATGACGCGGACATCCCTCAAATCGGAATGTACACCCCGAGAACTACAAGATGACACCTTCCAGGACGCATTCGAACCGTGAATAGCCCATCTCGACCCCAAATACCTTCATGTACTGCCCGAAAATGGCCACTTTCGCTACTACTCGTACCGATGACGTCACCGATGACGTCACAGATGACGCGAACATCCCTCAAATCGGAATGTACACCCCGAGAACTACAAGATGACACCTTCCAGGACGCATTCGAACCGTGAATAGCCCATCTCGACCCCAAATACCTTCATGTACTGCCCGAAAATGTCCACTTTCGCTACTACTCGTACCGATGACGTCACCGATGACGTCACAGATGACGTGGACATCCCTCAAATCGGAATGTACACCCCGAGAGCAACAAAATGACACCTCACACGACGCATTCGGACCAAGGATGGTCCCTCTCTACCCCAAACACCTTCATGTACTGCCCCAAAATGGCCACTTTACTTACTACAACCAACTGCGCATGCGCAGATTGACGCGACTTGCATTCAAAAACACACCATTCTGACTCTACCCCACACAAGCTTCACTTTGACACCTCACACGACCCATTCGAACCGTGATTAGCCCATCTCTAACCCAAACACACCCCTACATAGCACACAAAATGTCTGTTTTCTATACTACGGCTAGACTGCGCATGCGCAGACTATTGAACACAAACAATACACCAGTCGGATGCTCCTGCACGAGAGCTTCAAAATAAGACCTCACTCGACCCCATTAGACCATTAGGGACTCACCTAGACTCCAACATGTCCACCCCGTATGGGCCTATACACCCATAGCCATGCAGTATAGGCCTATGGGCCTACCCAGGCCTCGGTGACTTTTTTCAAAAATTTCACCGATTCGCTCCGCAACACTTCCTATCGTGTTCTAAATGACGAGACGAGTAAAACGAGACCCCACAACCCTACCGCAAATGTATAGAAGTACGTTTCCCAGGGGATAAACATTGAACCTATACCCCAGTATGGGACTATATGGGGCTCGGTGACTTTTTTCAAAAATTTCACCGATTCGCACGGGACACTTCCTATCATGTTCTAAATGACGAGACGAGTAAAACGAGACCCCACAACCCTACCGCAAATGTATAGAAGTACGTTTCCCAGGATGGTCCTATACCTCCCATACCCCATATAGGCATTTTCCCGTAATTTAGGATAAAGTCCGTATTCCGTATTTTTTCAGGAAATTTTTTACATACACCCACCCTGGAACTAGGGGGAGATAACTCTATTGATAGACAAGCCCCGTTAAGCCCGGCGACCTATATACCCCTCATACCCCATATAGGCATTTTCCCAGGTTTTTCGATAAAGTCCGTGTTCCGTATTTTTGTTTTTCAGGAAAATTTTTACATGCACCCACCCAGCCATCAACTACCCCTTCACCTAGGCTTCACTTTGATACCTCACTCGACCCCATTCGACCATTAGGGGCTCCCCTAGCTCCAACACGGCTATTTCCATACCCTTGGGCCACCGCGCATGCGCAGAATGCCGATATTTCAATCCCACACCCACCCCATCAGATGCCCCTTCATGAATGCTTCACATTGATACCTCACTCGACCCCATTCAACCATTAGGGGCTCCCCTAGCTCCAAAACGTCTATTTCCATACCTTTCGTCTACACGAGTTGTCTCCCTTGGAGCTATATTATATACAGTCCTCGGTGACTTTTTTCAAAAATTTCACCGATTCGCTCCACAACACTCCCCATAATGTTCTACATGATGAGACTAAGATAATAAATCCAAACAGCCATACCCCAAATGTATAGAAGAAGGTTTTCCATTAGATTCAACATGGCCCAGTGCACCAGTATGTGCCGAAGAATTATATACTGATATTTTTAACGATGGAATATGCGATAGGACTGGTGGCGTAATGGGTAACGTGTGTGCCTCTGGATAAAGAGGACCCGGGATCCCGGGTTGGGATCGGGTCCCGGGTTCGTTGCACAGAGTTTCACTTTTTTTTTTTTCTTCTTCTTCTTCTTTATTTATTTATTTATTTATTGACTTATTTATTGATTGATTTATTTATTTATTGATTAATTAAAATTAATTAATTAATTAATTAATTTATTTATTTATTTATTTATTCTGTGAAAACACCCATGACATGCCTGAAAAGAGCCTCACTCGGCCCATGCAGCGTATTTGTAGTCTAGGGACTACTTTTTCTCCCGGAAGGTTTTCCCGCGACCGCATCACCACCAGGACCGCATCACCGCGGAGGAATACATGCCCTGAACAAGTCTAGACATGCCTTGATCACGTGATCGTCATGGGAAACCCCCACTGGGGAATCCCCTCCCGTGACCTCCCGACCCGCCGCACTTCCGCCGCAAATCTGCGCAGAAACACCTGCGCACTCGTCGAAAGGGGCTCTGTAATCAGTTTTACACACTACTGATACCCCACCTTTTTTCATGGTGTGTTATACCGGTTTGATGAAAAAGAATGTCCTGATGATGAGTGTCCCTTTTCATATCCTTTTTCGATTGGAACCAAGCAGGGACACTTGTCCCAAATGTGGAGAAAGTGTCCTAGCTGGGTTAGAAGATACGAACCGGACACTCTTAGCCACCAGACATTCTTAGCCTCTACACCGGTACTCGATCTACTGTGCGACGATGGACAATATTTGACAATGCAACATGTCCGCTGTAAACTGAGGTTGTAAGGTCTTGCAACCCAATGTATATTTATGGGACAATTCTAAATTTCTGTACCGGTATCAAGTGATTTCTCAATGTAAGATTATTACGGTGAAGAATTATATGTTTAGGTGATATTTATATCTCCGAAATATCAATGAATGAAAAAATGTTTGTCTGGCCATTTATACGTTCAGTTGATAACTGTTAATCTGTTTCACTGTTGTGTTTACTCCATTTATTTTACAAGCAAACCATTTATTTCTTGAAAATTAATCATCGCGTAGATTTGAAATTTGGCATGATTTTCTGACATATACGCAGATTAAAGTAGAGTAAAAGTTACATTACAATTTGGGTGCTAGATATCAATATGAAATATGAATTTATGAATTTATAAACGATTTGGCCTTAAAAATCAAAGCCCTTGATATCGGTGTCCATATAGATAATGAGACCGTTGGAATTTTGATGTATGCCGATGATGTAGTCTTATTAGCAGAAACCGAATTTGATCTACAGTTTTTTAAATTGTTTAGATGAATGGTGTTTAGATAATAAGATCCATGTGAACCAAGGAAAATCCAAAGTTGTTCATTTCCGAAATAAGGCCAAACTTTGTACACAATATAAGTTTACATGTGGTAATTTAGATATCGAGGTTGTGGATAGGTACATTTATTTGGGTTTGGTGCTTTTGCAATTCTTAGATTATGACGAAACGGCAAAGGCAGTAGCACAGTCAGCAAGCCGGGCATTAGGATTAGTTATAACGAAGTCAAAATATATTGGTGATGTACGGTACTGCACGTTCACCAAGTTATATAATTCCCTAGTTTGGCCTGTTATCAATTATGGATCTGCGATTTGGGGAACAAGTGCCAGGTCGTGTATCAATGCAGTGCATAATAGAGCAAATCGTTTTTTCCTAGGTGTTTGAAAATATGCTCCAAACGCAGGTGTTTGTGGAGATATGGCCTGCACTGTTATAAATTACCGTTATTTTACAGTAAATGAATGTTAGAGTTAACAGTACATTCAATCGTAAACACATTAATCTGTAAATTGAACTGTGATATTTCAGTTGACATCAACTGTAATGGGTAAACTGCGCACACACGTAACATAAAATCCTGTTTTCTCTGAAAGGAGGTGGATATCTTTGCACACGAAACGCTCAGTTGCAGGAAACATCCGACACCTGCGTTGTACGATACAACATTCAGAGCATTATCAGAACACCCGCTGGGACGGACATAGCGGTTAACTTTAATTTTCGGTCTGTAGTACGGTTTGGTTTTGGTTTGATCTATCTTCAAGTTAAATACTACACTAACGTTCCGTCATTTAGTGTTCGACTTGGATATGCGAAGATGGGTTTTATCTGACTTGGAGTTGTGTCCTACTATTCGTGTAACAAATGCACAGATTCGTTCGGGATTATTTACGAAACATGTGCTGATCGCATTTGTAAACACGAAGAGCTGAAATACGCGAAAGATTAATGGCCATTTCGACCTTCCAGTGACCTACGTTGCCGCGGAACGGATAATTGTAGACAATGGTGCCACGTAATTGTATTGATTAAAGATGTTGAAACAACAGTAATTGTAAATTACAGGGCAACCCAAATTTTACAGTTGAATACCTGTCAATAAACGGTAATTATAAAATATGGTGCAACATTTTACAGTACAAAGCCTGTTAAAAAACGGTTATTGTAAAATACGGTGCAACGTAATTTTACAGTTGAATGTACTGGCACCTTTTCTGCCAGTACATTTAACTGTGAATTTACGGTTTGATTTATAACAGTGTGGGAACCTGTAAGACAGTGGGGTAGTATAGGACGGTTTTGGTGTAAAACCATAAATATGGATGCTCGTCGGTTAAACAAAAGAGTTTTACTGTGGTCTGTACTGCAAGCAGATAAAAAGAATAGGAACTGGGTATTCCGGGTAAAAAAATGTTTCCAGGAAAACGATTTGAGTAACTTTTTGGATACGGACGTAAGGTATGCGCTGAAATATGTGACCAGGTGTATTAAGGAATGTATGATGTGGGAAAAGCCGCTACAAGAGTTGGCTCAATTAGGGGCCGAAGTCGGAATAAGTTAAGGACGTACACCATGTTCAAAACCCATTACGCACCAGAAGCTTATGTTACTACGAAATTATATAAAAAATATAGAAGTGCCATAGCAAAATTCAGGTTAGGGGTTGCCCCGTTAAAAATTGAAACGGGTAGATATGAAGGATTGTCGGAAGAGTCTCGTATTTGTTTCGTTTGTCATGATAAAATTGAAAATGAGGAACATGTTTTATGCGATTGCCCACTTTATGAAGACTTAATTAAGGTTTCAATTGTACCAAGAGGCCCAGTTTGTTTATGGATGTGATAATAGCTTTCTTGGTCTTCGTTTTAGAACGTAGGAAAAATTTCTTAACTATTTGAGGTATAACCCATATTTATGTAATGTTTTATATATATTGGTAATATCCGTCTCTCATAACTCTTTTCAGAGTGGCACCTATAACTGTTTTAGCTTTGTATTGTTTTTATCATGTCATATGTAGTGAGACGTTAATAAACAACTATCTATCTATCTATGAATTTTAAATTTCGACCACCTCATTATGTCCAGTATTGTTAGATTGAAAAAAAAAACTTGACTAAAAACGCTACTTTTATGTAAAAACACATATTCAAATCAACATGAGTTAATACCCGCGAATCTCACGGTCACTATCTTCACATGTTTGTAATCCAAATAGGCTTTTTAAAAAATGTATAGACCGATCATGTGTGGTTCGCTCAGGAGGACTGCATGACTGGACTTATCTCTAATTCATTCAGAGTTATCTTTCTTGTGTCACATTATTGTGTTGATGGATGAAGCAATCATGACCTGTGGTACTCTACTTTTCGCAAGAGAAAAAAGGATACGGACATCGTATCTATATAGTTCAGTTGCATGACTCCATTTAGATCAAGGTCTTTAAAAATAGCGTGATCCGAAAGTACAATACGGTACAGTGTGACTTGTGCAACCTTTGCCTACATTAACAATGCACTGAATTAACCCTGTATAAACTTGTATTGACGCCATTTCACGTTCAGTTTTCTTGTTTAAGAACAAGGAAACCGAAATATATCTGCAGCAGTCAACTGCCTCGAAACTGCCCATGAGCAGCGCAGAATTTGGAAAGACTATAACAATACGGTCTCTGCATGATATTTTTTTTTATTAAATTTTCACTTTGACAGCAAATGACCAAGCTAATACAATTTGTTGTGTGTCCACTCACCATTTTACAGGGAGCCAAAGACAAAGGGACGATGAGCCTAGACCAGACGTGTTCTCAGGTATATGGATCTAAGACATTATCAATGTGACAATGCAAATGTTTCTAGCACACGTGTCATTTTGGACGACTAAGAGAGGAAACTAGAGTCGAAATTCGCTGCTCGCTGGTCAACCGTTCACCAATTGCCATTCCTAAATTCCGACCGTTTGGAACAGCCTGTTACAAAATCGTCAGAAAAGCTGTCTTATCATAGTTTCTGGCGTATCTCCACTAATTGAAGAGAAGACATCAATGGTTGTTTGAATACATTTATTCCGGGAGAAGAAGACTGTGAACGGAAGCACTGAAAACTGGTGTACATATGTATGATATCCATACACAGACACAGCACATTCCCGCATACATAATATATCTCTGAATATTGTCAGGGATTTTTACACGTTTTAATAGTCCCAGATGTTGTATACTATATTGCAATATAACGCTCGATGTTTCTCTTTTAGGAAGAAGAAATATGAACAACAAGAACAGTTTCTTCGGAAATAATGTCAGTTAATTATATCCGGCGGTAGAATTCAGACGGTTAACTGTCTGATCCTGTCCGTTCTGGGGTAGATTGTAGACGAGGAGATAGCGTGGGTCTTCCGGGGATGATGCTTCTGGGTAATCTTGGGGGTCATACAAGGCTCTCTCATTACGCCCGTCGGCAGTTTCTTCCTTTCGGTATATTTAGGGGTAGCTCCAGTGATGGGTGCTCTTCTGAAAAAGATGTATGGATATACACACGGGTTATTACAACCACAGTAGTACAGATTTGAATTACTATTAAATAGACAGATAGATAGACAGGGCGATTCGATTATCATTCGAAGTATAATTATTTTGGAAGTTTCTGTCAATTACACCATGTAGCTAGCTCCATGATTACACAGAATAAGAGAGGATACGTTAAATTGAATTAACAATAATTTAAATGAACACTGGGATTTGCTGGATTTCCTTCTTCTTTATTAAACACGACGTTTCGCTAAGTCTGCCCTTAGCATTCTCGAGTGTATAAATGTACAATTGATTGAAATTGTAGTTTAAGGGCCGCTTCCCATTCGGATTTCGCGGCCCATCAACTCAATGTTTTATTTGAATTTCGCGGTACATTTCTTTGTTTTTTGAATATCTTTTCCAGTGCTAAATATATAAATAAATAAATGAATAAATAAATAATAAATAACAATGAGAGATTAGTAGGAGATATAAATAGAAGTAAATAAAAATCGCTATGTACAAGTTCGTAAGTCTCTTTCTGGTTTTTGATCAAGTTATACTGCATGGTAAATAGGAGTTCACTGTAATCGCGTGGATGATTCCTTTGTCTTGGTACCCCTTTGTACGCACAAAGCCGTCCAGAAAAACTGGGAGAACCATGGGCGTCTTCAGGATTGACGTATTCAGTAGTACAAGTATGAACACTGGGATTTCCTGGATTTCAACTTCTTTATTAAACACGACGTTTCGCTAAGTCTGCCCTTAGCATTCTCAAGTGTATAAATGTACAATCAAACATGAGGTATATATATATTGTATTTATTCACATTCACACCCATCTTGGGTCAAGTGCACATATAGAGTATACAGACAAGACGTGTATATATGAGGACGGCTAACAACTGGGTTTGGACTAGCTATAGGTAACATCACAAAACTACTTTCTATATGATGTAACCTAGAGACAGCAAAATCTAACACTTAAGCACTATAACAAATAGCATAATCTACAAAAAAACAAAACAATTCAACTACTCAAACCACATGCTTAAGCACTATAAGACTTTACACAATCTCAGGGGAGCCACTCTGTTTCATAACACTTAATATGGCTTACACGGTGGACTATGGGGCGGCCATAGAGGTGAAAGCGGTAGAACAGAATTTTCCAAGTTTTTTGGAGACAGTACCGCCAGCTGACATCATAAATATCATCTGTGAATGTATATCGAGCAGATGGAACCTCGGACATACATCATCCACAGCTTTTAGTAATTTTCCACGGAGATCAGTCCATCTGGGGCACTCCATCAAAAAGCGAAATTCGTCTCCGATTTGTTCACTCCCAGAGGCCCGGCACCAATGACAAAAACGCCTATCTTTAGAAGTGAAAGGCACTGTATATCTACCAGTCTCAATTTCAAGTTTGTGATTGCTGGTGCGAAGTTTGGCAATGCTGGAACGGTCAGTGGATTTTTTAACATCTAATAAATAATCTTCCAAAATAAATGTAGACTTGCATTGCTTGTATATGAGAAGCTTGCCCCTACTGTTACCAAGATTTGAGTCGAGGGTCGTCTTCCAGAAATCATCGTATCGGGTCTGCAGTTTTTGCCTAATGAGCGCAGTTTGGCCGTTATGATCATTCAATATTCCTAACTCGTTCAATATTACGTTTTTACGTTTAATCCATGACGTATACCCATCCTTGCTAAGGCGGTCCGATTCTTCATATGCAGCATTTAACAAATTATTGCTGCTCTGCTTTATATGGCCATGATAATTCAGCATGGCAATGGTGATCTCAATGCCCAAAGGATATCGTGCGAGGTCACCGCGTACTGCCGCATTGGCAGCATTTCTATTAACACCAAGGGTGTACTTACAGAACTGCAAATTCAATTTTTCACAGGGCAGCTGATCGATAAACCTCTCTAGGCCGAATGATTTATGCATTTGACGCGCGCTAATACCCCCAAAAGCCCAAATTTCGGACCCATAGGTCAAGATGGGTCTGATCAGCTGGTCGAACAATTTAAGGCTTGTGGGGACACCAAGTTCCCCGTCTCTCAACAAGGAGCGAAGTTTATATAAGGCCTTCAATCCCCTGTCCTGTAGATTCTTCATAGCGGGTGACCAAGTGCCGGAGGAGTTAAAGATTATACCAAGATAAGAATATTGCTGGACCATGTCAATGACTTTCCCCCATGAAGGCAAATTTAATATTACATTTGTGACCGTTACCACTTATCTTCATGACCTTAGTTTTATTGATGTCGAGTCCAATTTTCCATTCGGAACAATACACACTCAGCTTATCCAGAGCGGTTTGTAGGCCATTAGCGGATTTAGATATTATCACCAGGTCATCGGCATACATTAAGCAATTTACAGGGTATGACTGAAGAGTGGGAGTATCCTGGTCAATACCTAGAACACCAGGGAGGTCATTAACATAGAGATTAAACAATAGAGGACTGAGCACCTCGCCTTGTTGAACCCCCGCAGTGCACTTGAAGTACTCTGTATGATAATTGCCCACTTTAACACAAGCTGAGCTGTGGGCATACATAGTTTCGATAACATTGAAAAATTTGCCCTTCACACCACATCGTATAAGAGTTTAAACAGGAGGCCATCTCTCCGAATGTAGGTCATTTCCCCCCCCTGTCATGTTCCCCCCCCTGTCCCATTCCCCATCTATTTTCCCCTGTCATGTCCCCCCCCCCCGGACATATCCCCCCCTGTCATATTCCCCCTCTTATATTTACTTGTCCATATAGCTGCTGTGGGTTAAATATTTAGGTAATTTTTTCTTCCAGTAAAATAATGCCAATTTTTATTTATCATAAACTGTTACAGGAAAAGACAAATGTTGTTTTTTTAATGTAATTCCATCAATAAATTATTTTCTTCACAGATATATCTTTAAGTAGTCTTAGATAGGCACAAATTTTACCAACCAATATCGTCCAGTCTCTATTTTAACGATAATTTTTTCATTTTTTTTTTCATTCTATTTATCAAACGTATATATTTCTTAAAGATCATTTTACTATTATTAAATAGTACATATACAAATAGAAATAGAGACTCATCCAGTTTACTTGCGACAGTGTTAGATGTTCCCGCAGACTACAACCATCGAGAGACGGAATGCAGACAGCGGCTGACATCCTGAAATGAACATGACCCGTATTTAATATCTCTTTAAGTAAGATTCATGTTCGGACACCTGGATTGAGAAATAGTAAGAATATGCTATCAGGTTCGAGATGTTTTTCGAAGCATAATCAGAATCTCCTGTGACGACCATGCCGGGATCGTGCCACTCCATTAAGTATATTGCTAAAATACACTGGCACGTGAGAAGAACCGTCAGCAAGAAAGAAGAGAAAACAGTAACAGTTCATGATAAATAAAAATTGGCATTATTTTACTGGAATAAAAAATTACCTAAATATTTAACCCACAACAGCTATATGGACAAGTAAATATAAGGGGGGGAATATGACAGGGATATGTCAGTTTATGACAGGGGGGGAATGGGACAGGGGGGGAATTTGTGACTGTACTCCATCTGAATCTCCACCCTGAAAATCGACAAAGCACACATAAGTGGCTCTTTTTGCTTCTTTATATATTTGTCAACCCCAGGTGTGTTAGGACGTTGGACATTGACAGATCAGTGTACCGGCAGCACGTTACCTGAAACTAATAAGTGATACCATCTGAAATATAATTGGGAAAATCAGAAGGGTCTTGCGACTATTAACCAGATCAGACCTGGCTCAAGACCACTACAACAACTAATAATCGTGATTTATAATTGTCAGAGTTGATCCTTACCGCCACTCTTGTTGACGTCAAATATAAAACCTTATCAGACCGCCATGCAGCTGGAGAAAGGAGTCAGGATAAATAGCAGACTGAACATAAAATGTGACCATACTTTCCACGCAGCCAAAGACGGAGATAGAACCACTAATCATTTCATTTGTAATACTGTCAAGACCAGCAGATTTACCGTTCTTGAGAGTTTTTATAGCTGATCGGACTTCCTCCTCAGTGATATGAAAATCAAGCTCTGAGAAGAACGGTTCGTTTTTTATAGCATCTATTTGCTGCCTTAGGTGAAGACTGGTTACAGACTATAAGTGGTTGGCTGCATCATCAGGATTTAACAGTCCTTCAAAATGCTCTTTCCAGAGGTCAGGGGAGATAAATTCTGCATCCGTCACAGTTTTGTCAATATCTTTTAGCTGTTCCACTAACTTCCAATATGCCGACGGATCTTTATCAATCATCTCGTCCAACTTGCTGACGATAGCCTGCTTGAATTCTCTCTTTTTCCGCCTTACTAATTTCTTGTATTCCTTACGGGTTTTGAAAAATAGACCACGTTTGAATGGGTTACCTGGGTCAGTAGCCAAACTAGACCCCAACCTGTGGGGGCCCTCGGTGGCCGAGTGGTCTAAGGCGCTTCGCTGGTGACCGCTAGCCTCACACCGCTGAACCGGCACGGGTTCGAGCCCAGCTGGTCCATGTGTGAAAGTTTGTCAGTTCCTTGCCGAAGGGCGGTGGTTCTCTCCGGGTATTCCGGCTTCCTCCACCAACCAAACTGACTGTCACCATATGAGTGAAACAAACTTGAGTGTGACATTAAGCCAAATTCCCTCCCTCCTCCCAACATGTGGACTTCCTTTCGGAGGGAAGCACAGTCCTTGTCATGCCATCTACATTTTTTTTTTCTTCATTTTACTTTTTTTATTTAGCTGCGTGTGTTTTTTAACCAGGGTTTTATTGGCCACGGTCATCAACAGGTTTTGAATGGTCAGGATATGGTCTTCAATATCACCATTATCCAAATTTTCTTGCGATACAGCTTGAACCGTTTGTTTGATGATCGGAGATGTGAATTCGGCGCTCATTAGCTCACTAGACAACGAGTCCCATATATAACGAATAGTATGGTTGGCCATCCCTGCCAGAATTCGTCATTTAGAGGCTGCCTCTAAATAATATATACCATGGTATAAAATGCCAAGCCTGCCATAATTCGTATTTAGAGGCTGCCTCTAATTATTTTGTACCATGGTATAAAATGCCGAGCTTGCCATAATTCCTATTTAGAGGATGCCTCTAAATCGCCAAGCCTGCCACAATTCGTATTTAGAGGCTGCCTGTAAATAATATATACCATGGTATAAAATGCCGAGCCTGCCATAATTCGTATTTAGAGGCTGCCTCTAATTATTTTGTACCATGGTATAAAATCGCCAAGCCTGCCATAATTCCTATTTAGAGGATGCCTCTAATTCATTTTAGCCGTAAGTCATAAACAACTCGATGTCATATCAAGAATATTAAATTTGACCAATGAGTAAACTTGTAACAAGCGTAGAGATATGGCACCAAATTTGTGAAAGCGCATATCATTGGTGGAAGTAATAAGAAGGCGAAAATTTACGACTTACGGCTAAAATGAATTAGAGGCATCCTCTAAATAGGAATTATGGCAGGCTTGGCGATTTTATACCATGGTACAAAATAATTAGAGGCAGCCTCTAAATACGAATTATGGCAACCTCGGCATTTTATACCATGGTATATATTATTTACAGGCAGCCTCTAAATACGAATTGTGGCAGGCTTGGCGATTTAGAGGTATCCTCTAAATAGGAATTATGGCAGGCTCGGCATTTTATACCATGGTACAAAATAATTAGAGGCAGCCTCTAAATACGAATTATGGCAGGCTTGGCATTTTATACCATGGTATATATTATTTAGAGGCAGCCTCTAAATGACGAATTCTGGCAGGGATGGCCAACCATAGTGTATTGGCAAAGAGTGGAGTAATCCCTGGGTAAAGGTCGCGTCGTTTATTCCTCTACAGTTTACTCTAAGGCCGAGTGATATTTTACAGTGGTTGGTGATTATTCCTTGATAGCTGTGAACTTCAAAATATTTAATGTCTCGAAAGATGCTCGAGTGGACCACCCCATAGTCCACAGTGCTACTGCCATTTCATATATGTACAGGGTATGATGAAGCCAATCTAATATAACAACAATATATGGTCTGGAAACAGCGGGGTGTAGACACTCCTGGAGAGTGGGCATACATGAAAGCGTTATGTGGACCAGCGCTAAACAAACAATAGCTGTGGTGGGTGGTTACAATGTAAGGGCTGGCTTAAATAATCTGATGTGGAATGGTAGTACATGTGGCATGCTGGTATGAAGAGTAGATAAAACAGGGGTAATGTAATAAAGTAAAGCTGGGACGAATATTAAAGGGATATGAATCGTACCCCGATATCAAAGGCGCCGCCGCGAGCTCACGCTGAATGTCTGTCTCGCGCGTGAGCCTGGCGAGATTCTGCGAGACATTATATACCGCCATAGTTTTAAACTTCCTTGCATCGCCTAGTTTTCGTCACGAATTCATTCCAGATTTTACCAGATTTATAAACGTTCTTCTGCAGCAATTGGCATCAGATTATTTGATCGAGACAGGTACTATTTTGAGAGAAGAAACTTTTGAGGGATTTTCATCGAAAAGATGCATATTTTCATGACAACTTTCGACCGCTCTGCGCTGCCGCTAACTGATTTTTTTCCATTTTTGTTTTTGTAAATAATTGCTCGTGAAAATCGTAAAAATGCCAAATATCTAGAATTCTGAACAAATCTCACAATTCTTGTACGTTTTTGTGATTGAACTACTCTTTTGGGTCATTTGCTTTTTTAGATTTTTTTTCTCCGTGCACTAGTTTTGTTTCTTGTCGTTTGCATGGTGTATTCCTTTTGCCACTCGTTGAGCTGTAAAGGAATTTTTTTTTGGTCACCAATCTTGGCCTAAATTGAGTTGACTGGCGTTCACGTTAATGGAGCCTACACTCTCAGAAATATTCAGGGAATAATCCTGAATAGATCAGGCTGCACATCCACAACTCAATTTTAGGGATTTTACCTGAAATTCAGGAATAATTTCCTGAAATTCAGGTATATCATCCATGAATTAAAGCTAAATTACCTGAATTTTAGGAGATTTTACGTACCTGAATAGGGTCGGGAACAAACTAATCAGGGTGATAAATTTGCCTGAATTTCAGGGAAAATCCACTCATTCAGGGATCATTTTCCTGAAATTCAGGAAATTATCCCTGGATTTCAGGTAAAATCCCTGAAATTGAGTCGTGGATGTACAGCCTGATCTATTCAGGATTATTCCCTGAATATTTCTGAGAGTGTAGTTGACAAGCACATGTATTCGGCCAGCGAAACAGGGCGGGACTCGCAACGAAGCACATCACGTGACGGTCTTTTGCGCACAAAAGCCAATCAGTGACGAGGCGTACTAATTAACCAATCACTAATCACTCATTAACATATCAATTAGCGAGACAAACCCTAGTTCAAAGAGAGGAGCCGCGTTTCATATCCCTCTATACTCGTCCCAGGTGTAACAGACAAGACTTTTAAATCATTGTTCATTCAATTTACCGTATCCTTTCTTATTCTGTGTAATTGACAGAAAATTCCAAAATAATTATACTTCGAATGATAATCTAATCGCCTTGTCTATCTACCTGTTTCAATAGTAGTTCAAATCTGTACTACTGTTTGTATTTGTGTACGCTACAAGATCGGTCAGAGATGAAGCTCAGTTTGCTAACTAATACAAAAACAAACACAGAAGTTTGTGATAAGGTCATTTATTATAAATGACAGAGCAGGTCAAACAAATAATGACCGACAAGTAATGGGGGCATATACCAATGAAATAATCCAATAAAGTGTTGAGATCAAGACATGCCCCCAAAGAGAGAAATTTTGAATAAAGTTTGTACCCAGCAAAGGTGGGGGCAGAAAAAGGGCCGAAAATAAAAAATAACAGAAAAGTCTGGGTGGGCGGAGAGGGTTTTTCCAGTACCAAGAATGGTGAATATCCTTTGCTTCTTGTCAGTATGATCCAGCATCTAAAAGGCTGAATAGCTGATGCAATCGATTGTTGCTATGGGTACCTCGTGCAAGGGTGTCTAGGTGCACCGGAAAAAGGTTAGGGGCAGATAACTCAATTATGAGAGAGAGAATTAAGGTTTAACGTTGCAACTCAATTATAATTGTACATACACAAATACTATTATTTGACAATAATTTTCATTTGTGTACGCTACAAGATCGGTCAGAGATGAAGCTCAGTTTGCTAACTAATACAAAAACAAACACAGAAGTTTGTGATAAGGTCATTTATTATAAATGACAGAGCAGGTCAAACAAATAATGACCGACAAGTAATGGGGGCATATACCAATGAAATAATCCAATAAAGTGTTGAGATCAAGACATGCCCCCAAAGAGAGAAATTTTGAATAAAGTTTGTACCCAGCAAAGGTGGGGGCAGAAAAAGGGCCACAAAGGATAACAGTGTGAAGCTGTTATCACGCCCCATCCGAAATCTCTGACCAATCTTTCACAGATAAGAGTGTTACAGGGGGAAAAGGGATATCGATAAGTAAACATACATGTTCAGGCGGCGAACCGGGAGCAGTCTTTGCTGGACTCCTGTATACTGAAACACCAACAGAAATACATAAGATAAAGCAATTACTAGCATGTACCAAGAGATCGAGCAAGTTGGTAAATTCTGATAGCCTATGAAAAAGAAGAGATAATGACATAATCATTGAGAAACATTACGAACAAGAACATAGAATCAATATCACACCGTTTTAACACAATGAGTAGACATGTAAAGCAGACACTACTGTCCTTCCATATCTACAATATGTAACCATAGACATTCAAGCTATATAATATATGCAATATGTATCATGAATTGGAGGTGTACAGTAAGGTAAGGGCCATGAGAACAGGCAGTGCTGACATCTCTTCTGTATTCAATACCCTTTTTTAAACCACCATCATGCAGACCTGATTATGACACACAGGTTAGCAAGAGCAGGCAATGCTGGACTCTTTGCAAGAAGAATATCACATGTGTGGGGAAAAGACACATGGACATCTAGATGGGAGGTTATAAAACCGGACACTTATTTGAGGCAGATAAATTCTTAGAAAATATGAATTATGATAATGTCTCAAAGCATCAGACTTCCAACGCCCCAATTTTCTTACACCTGCTTCAACGACCCCATGCGACACAGCTGTCATTGACAATTACTGATATCTAACTAATTCTTTTCCTATAACATAGTTTATATTCCTAAGTTACTGGAAGTAATATTTTGGGGGTTTTATTCCACTTTGATGAAATGTCGTACAAAATAGCATAAAATTCTATGTTCATCAGAGGATAGATTTGTCATCCTGTCTACTCTTACTTTACTGAATAAATCTTTATCTTTTCTCCACAATACGTTGTAATAATCAAGTACTTTTAAAAAGAAATCTAGGTAGCTTGGCAGCATACACATTTGTATGTTACCGAGTCAGGAAAAATGATTTGTTTCTAAACTGATAAAAAAACCAAAAAAAAAAACCAAAAAAAAAAAAACCGTGAGGAGCATTAAAGAAATATTTCATAATTTCTTTGTCTTGCTTATGCCTTAGTCATTTCTGATAAAGCAACTGATATATATTGAATAGAATCTAGTACTTTGAAAATTGTAACCAGTCACATGTGATGTGCATCTCGTTAAATGTAATGTAAAGAAAATAACTAACTTTGCAGCTGTATGTTAAACTACTACATTTGTATTGATCATACACAATTGATGTTGGGATTTTGATCA
>JAVTVY010047058.1:0-22664 GCA_036873755.1 Hanleya hanleyi | reverse complement strand
ATACATTTAAAGTATAAACGTCAAAAACACGTCCCTGTGACGTCACACTTTTGATTTTTTTTACAGCTACAGATTTTTCAAGAGAGTGACCCTAGGGGATCCTTTGGTGAAAAAAAATCACGTTTTTGTCACTTACGTAAATATAATTTCACTAAGCCACCTCACTAGCCAGTCCATTCGCTGCAGCATATGTTGCATTTTCAAAATCGGGGCATCTATTCGGTTTTGTTTTTGGTATATTTCTTGCCTCAGATTGCATGAAATTCACCTATAAATAGTTTATCTATATAAAGGGTTGGGATTTCAAAGTGAAAAATGCTAGAATTTCAACATGTCCCCGACAGCGGCCTCTGAGTATCATCCCTCTCCTGAGGTTCATTTCCACAGCACGCGTCTCGATAGACTGACGAACTCTCTGTTAAATCAATATATTAACAGTGTCAGCGTACTGTTCCAGCTATCTCTACTTCAGTGATTGGGCATTCGACCCCGCCATTTTTAAACTGATACGAGCATTTTCATTGGATCACTATTTATAGGAGCCACCCCAATCATCAACCACAACCACGTGACTGTCTCAGTTGACTGATGACATAGCGCGGCCTCGTTTTCGATTTCAAAATCTGCCGTCTAACCGGGAAAATGTTGTTGTTGCTGCATCAGCCGATCATTGGCCCTCTGTAGAAGGGTCCAATAATATAGTCTGGTGTCTCGACAGCGACAACCATATCATAGAAATAGTACCCACAGCACGCGTCCATCGAGACGACAGCAGAACGACATTTTCGACGCGTGGCAAAATTAGAACCAGGACTATTTCAACACGTTTTCGCTGCAGCACGTCGTCGAATCAATAAGGCCCTTTTCACACTGGACACGGTAAGCGGCGCAGGCTAATTCGCTTGGTGAACGCAGCTGCATTATGACTTGGGCCTAACAAACTGAACGAGGTCGAAGAATAACAGTTTTGTTTATTCCTGTCAAAAGACGCTGTGGAGACAAACATAGCAGGGCTGTGATTGGTCAATATTGAAATCGCCGAGTGGCAGCTGATTGTCAGAATAATAAACATCTATACTATTCTCAACTATACACTATATTACATGCTATATGTTCTACAAGTATGTGTGTATAGCTGAATGTCTCCATCAACAAGATAAATGATACAGATTTATCCACCGAATTAATTTTACAACCCAAAATAGTGTTCGAGATTGACCTGATAAATACTATCTCATTATAACGAAATATACTTGACAACCAAGATCAATAGAGAAGCTTTGCTGGGGATCTTGGAGACGACATAAACTGAAATGGGTTTTATTGAGGTTTAGATCCAGATCAACAGGTATATAAAAAAAACACCAATACACAGACGACATATAATAACTATTAGTAAAAAGATGTGTTCTGGCGCGGAGAAGTTAAATAAAAATAAACAAACAAACCTCCTATACCGGTCTTTCATTATGCTGTAAACAGCATTCCTTGAAAAGAACATTGAGTTCGAAACTGCATTCGGAATATAATGATATAGAAATCAAGAATTACAAGCGTCTAGTCCGTCATTCATAATCCAGCCGTCGTCCATTAGAGAATATCCGCGTCCATAATCCAAAGACCTATTTCATATTCCATATAACAGTATTAGCACCAAATTCAAAAAGGCAATCATAGTATACATAAACATAGGCTTGTTTCCTGCAAGAGAGAAGCGGTCAACAGTTTTCAATGATGCCGGCAAGACATCATGATGTTCCAAAAATATCAAATCCGTATCGCTGATCAGTATTCTTAATCCATAATATTCGTTGTAAAGTCGTCATCTAAAGAATGATGTATCTCAGTCACGCTTGATTGTGACTGTTCATATGAGTACCATGAGGATCTTGAAGTACATGGGTTCATACGGCCCCTAGCCCCGGGTTAAGCGGAATTAGACACAAGTTACGAAACGTAACGCCATAGATCTTGCACGCTACGTTCGTATTTTGTTATCAGCATGCGATATGTATCGCCAAATTTGAGAAACTTTGAGTGGAGGCGCTTGGTGGAATAGCCCTGTTTTATAAGTTTATGCAACAATGTTTTGTGACGTTGGTTAAAATCATCACATTTAACACAGGATCTAGCAAATGCTACTAAGCGAGATATGTATACGCCGTATGCAGGTCCCACTGGAATATTACTATCCAAAAAGGGATAGTTTACGATGTCGAAATTGTAATCATCTCTTTTGTCATAAAGTCGACGAGAGAGAATGCCCGCTTCATTTTTATAGAGATAGAGATCTAAATAAGATGTGCCTGTAGGGCTATCTGTAGTTTCCTTCAAATCCAGTGAAGGTGGATATATATCCTTCACTGCGTCATTTATATAGCGATTATCCACAGCGAGAAGATCGTCTATATAGCGTTTGGTGAATGAGAAGGAACGGGCTTTGAATGGATCGGTTTTTGAAAGCGCCTGCATATAGTCATATTCATAAGAGAACAGATACAGGTCAGCCAACAGGGGTGCACAATTAGTACCCATTGGAATACCTATATGCTGCTGATATATTGTGTTGCCAAATTTCACATAGATATTTTTAATGAGAAATTCAAGCAACTCTATAAACAAAGAAACATCCCATGAATGATATCTCTTGTATGTAGTCGAGCTAAAGAATGCTTTATGGCTTCCGACATTAATATATCTACGATCAGTTTTCTTGAACACAGATACTATTAATGAACTTATACGGTCAATAAGGTCCTGATGAGGGATTGTAGTATAGAGAGTCGAGAAATCCCATGTGGATACATGTCGGTACGGTATGTGACCTTTAGCATCAAGTTCTTCCGTAAGACATTTTGAGTTTTTCAATATCCACATACATTCCACGCCAGAGTTCTTAGAAATAGTGGCGCAATACCTTTCCCAAAATGCTTTTACCTCCTGAAGGGCCCTCGTCGATAGGGTTGAAAGAAGCTTGGTGGTGCAGCTTCTAGAACCAGCTATGAATCTAGCTTTGTATGGTGATTTATGCATTTTGGGAGTCCAGTACAGTTTTGGTATGTCGTTATGATTGGTTGGAAGACAAATACCTCTTTTTCTGAGAAACTTTTTGTGATTGTTAAATAAATCTTCCAGAGTAAATGCAGTTTGGGAGTAAGTAGACGTATTTGATGAAGATATGTCTACACTCAATTCTTTAACCAGCACCTGGTAATAGTAATATTTACATATGAATATTATATTATTCGGAGCTTTGTCTGCTGGGACTATGACGAATTTACTCTGGAGATTTGCTAGAACTTCTTGCGAATTGAGGTTTCTCAGTACTTGTTTTGCTTGGGGAAGAGTACTTCTGTCAATATGGCGGATTGTTTCAACGACCTTGCTCTTGGTGAGGTCCAGCCAATCAGCGAGTACTGTAGGTTCAACTTTTTCTCGCTTAGACCAATCAATAACGTACTGTTCTAATGCAGACAGGACTAACTTCTGGTCGGCCTTCAGATTTATTCTTCTTGGCTCTCTATATTTAGGTCCTTTCATCAGGAGTAATTTCAGATCCTTATCACTCACCACATCAAGGTCACCAGTCACAATATGTTTGCATGGTGTATAGATAAAGTTCGACAATTCACAATCACAACTATAGCCTCCTGACGTGTATAAGTTCCAGTCAAACTCCTTGACAGCATTGGAGTAATTGAATATTTTGGTGGCTATAGATTTAGTATAATTATATGAAATGCAAGGAGGTTCTGTGAACTTGAAATAGTTTGGTACAGCGTTGCGTACCTCTGGATCATTCAGGATTCGAGGTAAATTAATGATGTCCAGTCCTTTATCTAAGTAGTTGAGTTTCAAGAAAAGTCGATCTTGAGATGTTTCGATTATGTTCACTGGACGATATAACCGAAAATACGCTATATCTTGACATACTTTACTGATTTTTGATGGTATTATATTTCCTGAAGACGCAGATTATTGTATATCTCTGGCTATTTGATTTAAAGCTCTCAGAGGTAACGCATACAGAACTGTACGTAAGCTATGTATACTATTGGGTGCGTTAGTTAAACCCACTAAGTAATTTAAAGTGATATGATCGTGAATCATCGAACTATTAAACTTTCGCCAACCATGGCTGCGTTGTCTCCGTTGATGGGGTTTAAATAGTTGGGTAATGTTGGATATATTTGAACGGCGGTTTGTAGCATTGCCGAACCCACTGACATTATCATTTAAACCAAACGGAAACACTGACCCAAGTTCTAGCATCCAGAATAATTCCCGCTGTCGGATTTTTCTCTCAAATCCAAAGGGGGAATCCTTAGTAGATGGATAGACGACGTCTATGATCTGAATACTAAAGTTATCACAGCCATGGTCTTGTCCAGAAAAATGTCTACCTATAAGCAATTGCTTTTTCCTAACGGATTTTCTGTGACCGTTCACCTTTGGGTGGTCTTGCCAACATACTGTTGACCACACTTCTTACAGGAAACTAAATAAATACAGTTTGTAGTAGAACAACTAAGATCAACATACGAGTTGATAGAATATGAGTTACCAGTTAACGCGGAACTAAATGAAGCTGACGTATTAAGGAGTGGACACGTGAGACATCCACGATGTCCACACTTAGAAATTTTGAAATTATCACATGTAGAATTCGGTGCTAAACAATCATCAAGCGCAATATTACAAGGTTTGATGTCGTGGCCTTGCTTTGCTGTCAGAAATATATCTGTCATTTGGATTGAAAAAGGTCTTAGTGCATTTCGAACTATTAGAGACTCGGCCGAGAAACCTGCACTAAGGTTCCTCGGGTCTGTCTTAATATTATTTCTTTGTATTGTATCCATTATGTTATGAGGGTTTGGTGTGCAGGGGCCCGGCCTCGGGGACAACTTGTCCACCAGCAGAATCCAGGCATACACAGGTTAAAATTACAAGCGTCTAGTCCGTCATTCATAATCCAGCCGTCGTCCATTAGAGAATATCCGCGTCCATAATCCAAAGACCTATTTCATATTCCATATAACAGTATTAGCACCAAATTCAAAAAGACAATCATAGTATACATAAACATAAGCTTGTTCCTGCTATAAGAATGTTGTTTTGTTTATTTTTAGTAACTACTATATAGAGGACAGACCATTTCATATACAGAGCACCTATTAATATCAGTGAATAGAAAGTCCTTGGGATAAAAGAGTCTAAACAAGTGACGGTTGGTATTTCTGGTAGAATATAGATGAACTTTAGGAATGCACCATTTACAATGAGTCACAGGAAATGGAGAAGATATTGATAACCATGGTGTATCAACAGCGGCTCTCATATACGTTGGGATGCTATTTCAGGATAGGATCTAGTTCCTCTCGGTATTTCCACGCGAAAGGCGTGGGCGTATCATAACATATATCTATAAAACACAGTTAATAACTTAAGATTGATGACTCACTGTTCATTAGGATTAATAATGGGCTTGCAAATTTAGGTGTTGTGAAAGAACCATGCTCTGATCGATACTTTCAACAAAAAGTACCCGTGCTCTAATTGGTGGGTATTTACAGACTAAGAAAGTTCCCAACCAGTAGGATATTACAAGCGTCTAGTCCGTCATTCATAATCCAGCCGTCGTCCATTAGAGAATATCCGCGTCCATAATCCAAAGACCTATTCCATTTCCATATAACAGTATTAGCACCAAATTCAAAAAGACAAAAGTACACCTACTGTGTGGGAGACCTCAGATGTGGACGTATACAAATTTCCCTGACGCATTTATCTATGATGGCAGACATACGGTATACTCATGACTCATTGCTCTTTGTTTATGGGGGAGCTATTGATCTACAATGATGTGGGGGCTACTGGACTGCATTACATATCAAAGAACAAAACGTCCTATTACAGATTAAGTAGCAAAACGGCCTTTTACATATTAAGTAAAAAAATCCTTTTACATTTTAAGTGAAAAAACGGTCTTTTAAGGCTTGTTAGATATTAAGTAGCAAAACACCCTTTTAGGGAGCATGACATATTACGTAACAACACACTATTTTAGGGAGCATGACATATTAAGTAACAAAGCACCCTTTTAGGGAGCATCACATAATAACGCTTGTTTTTCAAGTCTCCAATCATCTATCATAAAGCGTACCACCTGTCTAATACTTTACAGCTGAAGCATTTTGTTTTTCTAAAGTTATTATCATTTGAAATGTTGCTAACGTCATTTTCGTTACGACAGATGAGAAATGACAGATTTTGGTACGCGTTATAATGGAATACGCTTAAAATTGCATGTCGCTCTTTCAACGGTTCTTTTCAGGGCCACACAAAATTTACCTCCATTTCTCGAGTTGCAGGCCCATCGTGGATTTTTTTATATTTTCCAGTAGAGTTGACCCAAATGTATCGTGTTGTAAGATTAACCTCCGTAGCTCAATAAGAACAATATTCGGATGAAATCCCTCCTACAAAGAAGCCTGGGGAATTCCCCAAAAGCTGTAGTGAGAATAGCTTTTCTGTCTTGTCAGTTTAGACAATAATAGACTATTAACGAACATTAGTGTCAGATTGATGCAGGGGAAACAAGTGCTTTATTATGGAGTTGTCTCCCCTTGGTAGAGAGCGCGGATTGCCCAATAGCCAATGAGAATAGGTCGCGGGCTGGGCGAAGAAAGGAGAGAAGATACTGACTGACTGGGGACTAACCAGTAGCCAGTAGGTAAGCCTGCCCACTATACTGGCTAAAACCACTGTAGGTGTAGTTATTACGGTTCTACAAATTGGCGTCAGAAGTGCAAGTATTCAGCGTAGAATTGTGATTATTTTTCGACAAATTTGCGCTGGATGGCGAACTGAAGGCAGTGTGAAGATCGGCGGCCATTTTAAAATTTTCGAAAATCTGGGTATCCTGACAAATTTGTTGACCTTTTGTGTGTTACTTTATAAAAGGGGTTTCGTGAAAATTTGAGCTTTCAGCGAAGTTCTGGAATAACTTTTTTTCTCGTCAGCATTGCACTTTTTTTTTCGTGAGTTCAATGGCGGATTTTCCAAATAAAATTGATTTGGCTTTCATTAGTTATTAACCAATGATTATACGGCAATATGTGTCAAGCTCTGCGCAATATTTGGTGTGGTTTGACACTGATTGTTTCGTGAATTTAGCCAAAAAATGTCCGTATATTGTGACGAAAATTGGACTCTTGATAGGCTTCTCTTTCGCTAGATCGGTTTTATTTGTCACATTCATTTTGCTATAATTTATCGCGAGTGAAGCGGGGTTATTTTTGACTACAGCTGTTTACAATTTGGTTTGAGTTCACGTTCCTTTTGGAAATTTTGCGAGTTTGCTGATTTGCAACAACAACAACGACTGTAACGTGACGGGAATCATTCGGGAATCAAAAAGAATAGAATTATAATTGCTTGGGTTAGCTAGACTGCCAGCATAGCGGGCAAACTAGCCTGCTGGTTGCCTTCAATATTGCACTATAGATTTAGCTGAAGTTTTGTATGATTTGGTGAATTTTGATGTATTTATTTTTCAGAGATAGTATTTTGTTGGGAAAATTAGGGTTAGTTAGGATAAAGGTTTTGACAGGTGCAATATTTGAATGGTTTATATGTGTTTGTGTTATGTATAATGTGTACCGGTACTGTCTGTGTGTCCAATTGTGTATTTTTATGTTTTGTTCAAGTCCTGTCCCATCATAATTACATTTTCATGTGTTTAGTGGGTGGGTTGATGATGTTGGGGTTTTTGGAGAAGATTTTGCGCGTGTAGTGAACTTTTTTGACTGAACGCGAGCTGACTGATTAGTGATTTGCTTTCGGTCCGGAAATTGAGTTTGCCGTGGCCGTAGCCCTTCAACGTCACCTTTTGCACGTAGTAGTAGCCGTCCACTTCCGAAAACTTTAGTTTTCTCCGGCGATGCCAAAGGTTGGTCTCCATTTAAAAGTAAATTTGAATTAGAAGTTCAAGATCGGAAGTGGAGTAAGGCAAAATCTCTACAGCGTTTGACTGAGTGCATGCATGGTAAGGTCATCGAGTATTACTCTTTCTTACGGAAAGCAGTTCGCAATTCTTGTGATGCGCTGTTTGAAGACTTAGACGAAAGGTATGGCGATCTCAAACCTCCTCAAGCAACCCGACATCGGTTGCAGGTGGAGGAGCGAGGGGCCGATGCCACTTTGGCTGATTTTGCTTACAGGTGTGTTCATTTAGCAGTGAAAGGGAATCCGAGCGCTCCACGTGAGTTACTTGAATCGATAGCCATGGAGCAATTTTTCAACGGTTGTCATGAACCACAGGCTGTAGTTTTGTTTGCTATGGAGAAAGACCCCAAAACTAGCCAGAAGGCATTGACGTGTGTGAACTCCTCATTGTATAATCACAAAGCTTTGAATGTGGCAGGGGTCTGTCTAGTTTCCACGGAACTTAAATCCGTGGGTGGGAATATTTTACAAGAGGGTCGGGGTGAGTCTCCATTGAGACTTGTTACTTCTCCCAAGCTACCGGTAGCCCGTGAAACCCCTATTATCAGAGTTACCTGTTACTCGTGTGAGCAAAATGCACATAAGAGTTTCCGATGTCCTCAAGTACGGTGCCATCTTTGTCGCCAATTAGGACACATAGGTCGAAGTTGCCCCATTCGCACTGATCTTGATGGGTGGGTTACCACTGGTGGGCCTGCCTCGTCGGGTGGCGCAGGTTTGACTACTTCCGTTAGAGGCGTTACCGTGTGTCGAGCTCGGGAGGGGGCAATTGTAGTTCCGGTCAGGTTCGGGTCAGTTCAATTGAGTGCTATGGTGGATATTGCTGCTCGGGTTACAGTCATGAGTCGGAACTTATTTGAAAAGTTATGGCTTACAGTGCTGTCATCCACTCCCATTAAGCTAACTGGTGCATTTCGGGGTACAGCCAGTATGGGGATATTAGTTCGACAGATTCCCCTTTCTGTTGCAGGGTTTAATTGCTTTGGAGACGTGGTTGTAGCCCCGGGGGTTCAGGATCTGTTACTGGGCTCGGAATGGCTGTCTTCTTACGGCTATGTTGTTGATTTTAGGAAGAAAGCCCTGGTGATTGGGAACATGACGGTTTCTGCAGTGATATGCTAACGCATGATGACAGGTTTGGAAAGTGCCTTAGTTTAGTTCTGTTTTAGCATTGGTAATGGATCAATCAGCGATCTTCTCGCTGTGGATAATCGTTATATAAATGACGCAGTGAAGGATATATATCCACCTTCACTGGATTTGAAGGCAACTACAGATAATCCTACAGGCACATCATATTTAGACCTATATCTGTATAAAAATGAAGCGGGCCTTCTCTCTCGTCGACTGTATGACAAAAGAGGTGATTACAATTTCGACATCGTAAACTATCCCTTTCTGGACAGTAGTATTCCAGTGGGACCTGCATATGTCGTATACATATCACGCCTAGTAGCATTTGCTAGATCCTGCGTTAAATGTGACGATTTTAATCAACGTCACAAAACATTGTTGCAGAAACTTACGAAACAGGGCTACACCACCAAGCGCCTCCACTCAAAGTTTCTAAAATTTGGCGATACAGGTCGCATGCTGATAGCAAACTACGAGCGTAGCGTGCAAGATCTATGGCGTTACGTTTCGTAATTCCGCTTAACTCGGGGCTAGGGGCCGTATGAACCCATGTACTTCAAGATCCTCATGGTACTCATATGAACAGTCATAATCAAAGCGTGACTGAGATACATCATTCTTTAGATGACGACGTTACAACGAATATTATGGATAGAATACTGATCAGCGATACGGATTTGATATTTTTGGAACATCATGATGTCTTGCCGGCATCATTGAAAACTGTTGACCGCTTCTCTCTTGCAGGAAACAAGCCTATGTTTATGTATACTATGATTGTCCTTTTGAATTTGGTACTAATACTGCTATATGGAATATGGAATAGGTCTTTGGATTATGGACGCGGATATTCTCTAATGGACGACGGCTGAATTATGAATGACGGACCAGACGCTTGTAATGGAGCAATGCAGATTGACAGTGGGCATTGGCATGTGGTGCCATCTAGCACACTGTTTTGAGTTGATTTTGATGTTGGTGATGTCTTTGTATTTTGATGTAGGTGATGCAGCATTTTGGTTTTATGTTGTGTAGGATGTTTTTGGGTTTGGGGGAAAGATAAAAAAGGTCAAATGTCTGACAAGAAATTTTGGATGTGTATGGATGTTGAGTAATGGTGTGGGGTGTTGGATAACGGTGATTTGTGATCTGTGGGCCTATATTTTAGAATGATTGTTTTTGGCAAATTGAGTGTTCAGTAAAGTGTGGTGTGTGTACCTATTTCAGAATAGTTCATGCGTTGGGAGAACATGTGATGTGTGTTGGAAAATTGTGCAATGGGTGTTTTGTGCCGGTATGATTGAGATATGTTCAAATTGTTAGGGGGTTAGGAGACTGGCTTGAGTGAAAGTGTGGAGTGGATGGGGTTGTGGAATGGTGGGTTTGGGTAAATTTTGTCTGTGGGTTCAGCCATCACGGTTGGCCACATCATTCGGCGATTGTTAACTGGTGTTAAATGGAAGTTACTTTGATGTCACATGATTTTTGCCGAGAAGAGTTGTGCTGATTGGGAGGGCTGAGTTAACAAGGGGAGAGAATGGCGGGGCAATTCATGGGTTCAGGGAGTTGGTGGCCACAATTCTACTTGTGTCTTCGCTGTGGAAACCCCAGTGAGATATGCACAAGGTATGGCGGACTGACAGGCAATTACTGTTTAGTCAGACTATGTTCGCTAGTCAGTCATCCAGCTATAAGACTATTAAGAGACTGACAGTCTGGCAGTTCCTGACTTAGTCAGACTATTCTTGATGGGATATCTGATATATCTCTCAATTTAGGAGAGTCTGGCAATTATTTCCGTAGTCAGTCTGTTTCTTCACAGGGTGTATAGTGTAGCCAGTCTCTCAATTTAAGAGGGGCTGACCGATTATAAAATGGCCGGTGCGTTTTGTGAAAACTGTTCTTGATGGGCTGTCTGATATATTCAGTTCCTCAATTTAGGAGAGTCTTAGGAGAGTCTCACAAGTATTTCCTTATTCAGACTGTTTCTTGACAGGCTGTATAATGTTACCAGTCTCTCAATTGCAGAGGAGCCGACAGATTATAAAACTGAGTGAGCCCTTAATTTATGAAGGCATGCTTACTAGATTGGGGGAAAGGTAGATTCCAGAGCGAGTCGGATTGGTGCCAAAGGAGGACCGGTTCGCTCTTACTCCTTTGGGTCTTCCTGATAATCGACCTGAGGCTTGAGGTTAGAGATCAGCTTCTTTGATCTGGGGTTGTGTTCTTTATTGTCGGACAAATTTTACTCAGATTGTTCTTAGGATATGTCCTGTTTTTAGACCAATTCGAAGCAGAGTTTTACGTACAGTTCCATAATTTTATGGCATGATTTTATCATTGGGAATACTTCACTGGCGTTTCAAACTCTGCCAGTGGTTGACATGCCCTTCCCCAAAAAGAAAAGAGAGAGGGGTGTAATGAAATAGGTTTTCTCACTGTCTTTTCAGTTTAGACAATAATAAACTATTAGCGAATATTAGTGTCAGATTGATGCAGGGGAGACAAGTGCTTTATTATAGAGTTGTCTACCCTTGGTAGAAGGCGCTGATTGTCCAGTAGCCAATGAGAATAGCTCGCGGGCTGGGTGAAGAAAGGAGAGAAGATACTGACTGACTGGCGACAACACCTAACAGACTGCTTCTCCCGGAGAGTAAGCAGTAGGTAAACCTGCCCACTATACAGGCTAAAACCACTGTAGGTATATTTATTACCGTACTTCAAAGCCATAGCCTGGTACGGTTAAATGAAGTTTCCAATAAATGTTAAACAGAGCTTCGTCTCTGACCAACCTGTAGCCTACATAAAACCATAAGCTGTTGGTAACTTTCGTCCATAGTGCCAATCTACCATTTAACACAGCACAGAAACAAACTGTAGACAACATCGATCAACGTAATACTTCTATAAGATGAAGGATCTCTAAGATCCAATGATTTAGTCACTGGTTAATTATTAATATTCCCTTGGACCATAAAGTGGTTGTTTTCCACATTGAAAGCCAACATTAAATAACCCGTGAAAATATGACAGCACTGTCACCTTAACATACTTCTACCGGAGTGGATTCTATTCTCAAAGATTTACCATTTTGTGCTAATTATAGCATCCTTTCTTTCTTGCATAGATACAACAGCGTTTAATTGTTTTTTTCTATGTAACCTGCATATCCTCTGTGAACATCACAAAGAAAGTATAAAAGTTGGACAGATTTATGCACGGTTCAATCTCTATTACGGTTTGTTTGTGGGCCATAGACATTTTATTTTAGACATTGTCATATCATTCCTTCCCGGCGAAATGCTCATTGCATATGATCATTGCATTCCCCCTGGAGATGATCATTGCATTCCTTCCTGGATATAATCAGACAAGGGTTAGCTATACCTATGCGGCAATTCCGATATGTGTCTTCCACGAAGAAATGCAATGCTGATCAAAGTCTTTGTTGCGTTAGAATGAACGTTCGACCTTCTTTAATCCACTTTTCCACGCTCGACTTAGAACTGTAATAGTAGGGTTGGTGTTTCAAGACTGATTAGTCCTTGCATCCATCCTTGCAACCCCACCTCGACAGTTATTGTCAACTCGATGTACGTCCACATCATGCTATACAGATTTCTTTTCTTTATAACGTTATGTTCATTTAAATACCATTTTCTCTTTAATGGTGCCCATTCGAGCCGCTGCCAAAACTTATCTCCAAGCAGCTGACTGTCCAAGTTTGAGAAGAAACAATGGACCAACACGTTTATTTGTTTGTTCCAAACATCATCGGTAAGTGGCCGTTTGAAAAACATTCATTGCAATTATTTATCTTTAATGTCCGTCTGATAGTAAATAAGACGTAAATGCCGCTCTGCCCCGGCAGATTTGGTTTTGATTTTAATCAGAATGGATACAATGTTGGGCACTGATAATAGTGATATATTATGGAGCATGACATATACAACGATATATTAAAAAACTGTTGAAAGTGTGGACAGTTTCTCCGGAAAAAATACTGTTATCGCCTAACCCTATCTGGCTTGGGCTTTTTGGGATCTGTCCAGGCCTGGGGGGGACTGGCCCTCCCCAAATTATTTTTCTTACCCCTCGAGCTAGGGAGCTGAAACTTACCATACTCTACCACTGGGTCAAGCTCTACCAGAAAATGTTAAAAGTCCAAGATGGCTGCTTTGATGACGTCACAGTGACGTCATTTTCAAAAACGGCATTTTTTGGTCGATTTTTCATTCAGATTTTCCGAATTTTTTATTTATGCAATTTCTCCACAAAAACTGCATGGTAAATTAGTAAATATTAATTTAATGTTAAATAAAATACTTTTTGCCCAATTTTCATCGCGGAAAAGCAGAAATTTTGAAGAAATATGATCGAATCATCACTTTTCTGGTACCTCACGTGGCCGCCATCTCGAATTTACCCATGATCCTCTGTTCGTGATGTTATGCAAATAGACTCAAAATGACCCCAATATGATAAGCTATAAAGTCGAGGAGTTACAGCTCTTAATTTTCTGTCATACCGGAGATAGCGCAGAAAGTTTGGTAGTGTGTGATAAATATAATATTAGAAGAAAGTCATGACAAACTCAAGCGCATAGATTTTTGCAGCTAATTCCACTGCGTTCAGTAGTTTTCCAAAGAGTCGTATAATGTAAATAGTAAAGTATGGTAAAGTATCATAGTATCAGCATTGCTGCTTTTTATTGCATTCTTTCAGACTACGTGCGCATCCTCCTCGCCTTGACATCATTTTACTACATGCCCGTTGATTATGTGAAAGCTGTCGTGTTGTTCGTACTCTGTTCACTGTTGGACTATTTTGATGGCTATACTGCCAGACAGCTAAAACAGAGTGAGTTTTTTCATACCCGTGTGACAATAAAAGTTGTCCGTAAATAGATCTTAATAAATTAATATTTTGTCAACGCTTCCCAATGTGAATATTTCGCTACAGCGAACAGTATTCGAATCCAGTGAGATCAAATTTCAACAAAGATTTGGTATATGAATTCAGTAGCCGATAAAATAGTCTTTTGCATCCAGATGTTGACATCCGAGCAGTCTGAACGTCGCTATGACAGCTGATGCCTGTATACGCCGACATCAAATGTATCTCCTGTTGAATGAGCTCGATGTTGCACTGATATCTTGTGAATTACAAGCGTCTGGTCCGTCATTCATAATTCAACCGTCGTCCATTAAAGAATATCCGCGTCCATAATCCAAAGACCTATTCCATATAACAGTATTAGCAGCAAATTCAAAAAGATAATCATAGTATACATAAACATAAGCTAGTTTCCTGCAAGAGAGAAGCGGTCAACAGTTTTCAATGATGCCGGTAGGACATCATGATGTTTCAAAAATATAAAATCCGTATCGCTGATCAGTATTCTTAATCCATAATAATCGTGGTAAAATCGTCATCTAGATATTGATGTCACGCTTTGATTGTAACTGTTCTTATGAGCACCATGAGGATTTTGAAGTATATGGGTTCATACGGCCCCATCCCCGGATTAAGCGGAATTAGACACAAGTTACGAAACGTAACGCCATAGATCTTGCACGCTACGCGCGTATTTTGCTATCAGCATGCGATATGTATCGCCAGTTTTGAGAAACTTTGAGTGGCGGCACCTGGTGGTATAGCCTTGTTTTATACGTGTCTGCAACAATGTTTTGTGACGTTGATTAACATCGTCACATTTAACACAGGATCTAGCAAATGCTACTAGTCGAGGTATGTATACGCCATATGCAAGTCACACTGGAATATTACTTTCGAGAAAGGGATAGTTTACGATGTCGAAATTGTAATCATCTCTTTTGTCATAAAGTCGACGAGAAAGAATGCCCGCTTCATTTTTGATAGAGATATAGATCTAAATATGATGTGCCTGTAGGGTTATCTGTAGTTTCCTTCAAATCCAGTGAAGGTGGATATGTGTCCTTCACTGCGTCATGTATGTGGAAATTGACGTCAAGTTAATTGAAGTTTAAGACAGGAACCGGGTTGTGGCGGGGGCCTCCCCCTTTCGGTGCCCCTCTGTGTACTGGTCTTCGCTGCCAGTCGTCATGTAAGACGAGGTACTGTAATTGACCTCGATCTGCACGGAGAGTTTAAATACGGGTTTTTGTCTGCTTACTTGGTCAGTTGTTCGCCTGCTCTGTTTAGCGCTAAGGTCGTCTTTTTCCTCACCCTCCCTCCCCTGATTTCTTAGACATATATATATATTATTTTTTCAGTGGGACCGTCACAAGTGTTGATTCTAGCTGGTTCGGGTTATGTATCGGGTGACGCCCTTTTATTATCTACAGGTCATTAATATTCAATGGATCATATGTATATATATACTCATCGTATGTGGCTATAACACTGCTCGGACATTAATTTATTGTGTGGGTAGCCTATATACATGAATCATATGCAATGCTATTTCTTAGACGCGCAGTAATTTTTATGTCTGATTTTTAAATACATTACATAAGATTTATGTCGCGCGCATTTATATGCAACACTTTGTATCATGGAACTGTAGTTTTAGATTACTTTTAGAATAAAGTTCCCGTCTCTGGCCAAAGTAATTGAGTGTTGTGTTCCTGTTCCTTAAATAGCAATTATCCAAAGCGAGAAAATCGTCTATATAGTCTTTGGCGAATGAGAAGGAATGGGCTTTGAATGAGTCGATTTTTGAGAGCGCCTACATATAGTCATATTCATAAGAGAACAGATATATGTCAGCCAACAAAGGGTCCACAATTAGTACGCATTGGAATACCTATATGCTGTTGATATATTGTGTTGCCAAATTTCAAAATTTCACACAGATAGTTTTAATGAGAACTTCAAGCAACTCTATAAATAAAGAAACATCCCATGAACGATATCTCTTGTATGCTTTATGGCTTTCGACATTAATATATCTACGATCAGTTTTCTTGAACACAGATACCATTAATGAACTTAGACGGTCAATAAGGTCCTGATGAGGCATTGTAGTATATAGAGTCGAGAAATCCCATGTGGATACATGTCTGTACGGTATGTGACCTTTAGCATCAAGTTCTTCCGTTAAACATTTGGAGTTTTTCAATATCCCCATACATTCAACGCCAGAGTTTTTAGAAATAGTGGCGCAATACCTTTCCCAAAAGGCTTTTACCTCCTGAAGGCCCTCGTCAACAGGGTTAAAAGAAGCTTGGTGGTGCAGCTTCTAGAACCAGCTATGGATCAAGCTTTGTATGGTGGTTTATGCATTTTGGGAGTCCAGCATACTTTTGGTATGATTGGTTGAAAGAAAATACTCCTTTCCCTGGGAAACTATGGACTATGGCGAATTTATTCCGGAGATTTGCTAAAACTTCTTGCGAATTGAGGTTTCTCAGTACTTGTTCTGCTTGGGGAACGGTACTTCTGTTAGTATGAGTATCAAACCTGAGTATCAAATGATATGTGACATTTACATACCAAACACTCATTTGCATGTGACAGTGATAAAGCTATTTTTATTCAAAACCGACAAAATCGCATTCTTCTTGAAGTATAGATACGGAAATATCAGCCTGGAAAAGTTGACGATAATCAACTGCACAAAAATGGACATATGCTTGATCAAAATGTGCTACTGGTACTTTGGGATATTTTTGGTATTTCCATTTTCTCTTGTAACACAAATGTGACACCTGAAATTAAATCAAACTTGGTTCTTTAAAATAGTCAAACTACCTAATAAATGGATCGCCTGATTGTCTGAAGCTCTCCACTGGCACGAGACATTAAAAAAGAGCGGATTTTTATTGATGTATGAGGGGTTGAGGCGGCGTAAATAAGATATTAATTTATAAAGGTTAGTCCACAGGAACACGTTATCCTAATCGCGCATGCTTTGAATAACTGTAATACAACACCTATCATCGTACATTGTTAATTACGTATGTTAATTAACAGCGGTTTACCGGGTACAATTAGTTATTAAAACTATGACGACATTTAATGTTCCCCATTACACAATTTACTCATGAGCCGATTTTGCTCAGATCATAAGAGTAACTGTACAACGAGAGGGTCGTGGTTTCGAATGCCGCTGATGACTAATTCATTATTTCACTCTCAAACTATGTGGTTGCTATCTCAGGTTTGTCGGGTTTTGCCCAGTTAACTGGAAGATCCGATTTTTCCCTAATCCTATTGTGGAATACTCCCATTATCAACCTAGATAACAGATTAAAATACGGATGGCACCAGAAATCAAATAAATTCAAGCGCCATGATCTACAAGGTCATATACCGTACTGACATGTATCCACATGGGATTTCTCCACTCTTTGTGTGCATGGTTGCTTGAATTTCTCATTAATAATATCTTTGCCAAATGTGGCAACACAATATATCAAAATCATATATCCCAATGGGTACCAGTTGTGTACCACTGTATCTGTTTTCTCATGACTACGACTTTATGCGGACGATTTCAAAAACGATCATTGCAAAGCCCGCTCCGTCTCATTCACCAAACCATTTAAGGACGATCTTCTCGCTCGGATAATCGCTAAATAAATGACGCAATGAAGGATATATATCCGCCTTCACTGGATTTTCAAGGAAACTACAGATACCACTATCGGCACATGATATGTAGATTTATATCCTTATTAATATGAAGCGGACTTTCTTCCTCGTCGCCTTTACCACAAGAGAGACGATTAAAATTTCGACATCGTAATCGTTTTGGACAGTAATATTCAAATGGGGCCTGCATATGACGTATACAAATCTCGCAGGAATTTGAAAACCCGTAACACAGGGCTATACCACCAAGTGCTTTCCATCCATTGTTTCTCAAATTCAGCGACACAGATCGCATGCTCATAGCAAAATACGAGCGTAGTGCAAGATTTCTGGTGTTACGTTTCCGCTTAACCAGGGGCCATGGGCCGAATGAACCCATGTACTTCAAGATCCTCATGATGTTCTTTTGAACATCCACAATCAAATCGTGAATGCTATACGTCATTCTCTAGATAACAACTTTACAACGAAAATCACAAGGATTAATAAATTGATCAGCGATTCGGAATTGATATTTTGGAATATGATGTCTTGCCGGCATCATTGAAAACTTTGTATATCTTCTCTCTTGCAGGAAACTGACCTATGTTTATGTATACTATGATTTTTTTAATTAGGAGCTAATGCTGTTATATGAATTAAGTCTTTGGATTATGGACGCGGAAATTCTTTAGCGGGGGAGGGCTGAATATTGAATAACAGACTAAGCACTTGTACTACAATTGAAGCGATATGCAAGAGATGGGAAAAATTGACGACGTATGGCGACTAGAAGGCAAAACCATATGATTCCACAGGAAAGCTTCCTTCGGTGCCTCATATTTAGACCCAGGAATACGGTGGATTCACGTCATTATTCAGCGGTAGGAGGTCGTTATGAGATAAAAGAAAATTGCGTTAAAATATTATTCACAGTATCTACGCAACTGATCAAAAGATGTTTGTTCAACTATATTCCAGTTTATGGATGTTATATTCTACAGTTTGATTCTCGTTACAGTCAGTCGGTTTGGAGCTATTCTTGACGTGATGACAGACTGTTTACAAACGGCGGGATGGAAAATCGGTCTGTGTGTCTTCTACCCGGATTACATGTTCGTCCTCCAGCTCGGTATCGCATTGCAAATTTTTAGTACTTGGATGTTAGCACACAGGTAATGTAGAATTTCAGCAAGCATTCGGACAACGACTTGTAATGGTAAACAGCTTCCCTATTAGATGATTGAAACTAGAGTTAGGTGCAGGATTGACTTTTTGTAGATATTTTTCAAATTTCCTATGCTTTAACATGGTGCTAAATAGCATACTTGGCAATATTGTGCAGATATATTTGCTAAACTTCGCAGTAGACAGAAAAGTGGGTTACGTTAACAGAATCTACATTCAATATTTAGCACTATAATCTAGTCTAATTAGAATATATTCGCATTAAAATATCTGTAACACCGTGTCGGAGAAAGGACAATATATTCAATATTGAGCACCTTTATAATATCATCTAATTAGAAAAGATTCGCACTTAAATATGTAGCTGGCGTCTGGGAAAAGACAATATATTCAATATTTAGTACGTTTATAATCTATACTAAGTAGAAGAGATTCGCAGTTAAATATCCACAAGAGCCTTTTCGAAGAAAAGACAATATATTCAATATTTAGCACTTTTATAATCTAGTCTAATTAGAAGATATTCGCATTAAAATATCTGCAACACCGTGTCGGATAAAGGACAATATATTCAATATTTAGCACCTTTACAATAGTATCTAATTAGAATAGATTCGCACTTAAATATGTAGCTGACGTCTGAGAATAGACAATATATTGAATATTTAGCACTTTGAGAATATCATCTAATTAGACGAGATTCGCAGTTAAATATCTAGCTGGCGTCCGAGAAAGACAATATATTCAATATTTGGCACCTTTCTAATATCATCTAATTAGAAGAGATTCGCAGTTAAATATCTATCTGGCGTTTGACGAAAGACAATATATTCAATATTTAGCAGCTTTATAATATCATATAATTACAAAAGATTCGCACTTGAATATGTAACTGGCGTCTGCGAAGAGATATTATATTCAATATTTAGCACTTTTATTATCTAGTCTAATTAGAAGATATTCGCATTAATATATCTGTAACACCGTGTCGGAGAAAGGACAATATATTCAATATTAAGCACCTTTATAATATTATCTAATTAGAATAGATTCGCACTTAAATATATAACTGACGTCTGAGAACAGACAATATATTGAATATTTAGCACTTTGATCATATCATCTAATTAGAAGAAATTCACATTAAAATATCTGTAACACCGTGTCGGAGAAAGGACAATATATTCAATATTTAGCACCTTTATAATATCATCTAATTGGAATATAATTTGATTGTTGCAATCAAGTATCAAGGGAAGTTGTTTTGGGCGTTTTGTTTCTTTCGAAATTACATTGAAAGGGGCCGATTGTCTCCGGAACACCTTCGGTCGTTGGGTGCATGCCAACACACAGTGTCGTTGAATGATTGGTTTGTTGTGCCAGTAAGTCTGGATACATGTCAGCTGTCTGCATCAGTGAGGTTGCCTTTATATCGCCCGTTCTGTAGGCACCAATCAAGCTTTACTTTGGACTGTCTTAAACATCCTATATACCAGCACATGCGCGTTGTTTAACCAGGACGAACGATAGAATAATTCCTATTATTGTAAGAGGAGTTGTACAGACAGTTTAAAAATAGCGTTTGTGCTAATTATACTCTATATTTTTTTTAAGTAGAGGCAGCCGACAATTTGGAGATGCGATTTAGAAGAAATATTCAATATTTATCATGGCTGCAATTTAGAAGAAATGTTCAATATTTAGCATTTGTGCTAATTATACAATATATTTTCTTTTCGGGAGAGGCAGTCCGACAATTTGCGTTTGCGAGTTATCATAAATATTGAATATTTCTTCTGGCGGCAATTTAGAAAAAATGTTCAATATTTAGCATTTATTTAGCATTCTTTGGGAACAGGCAAGTCAAAGTGCTAACTAGCAGTAATCCTAGAAGTTATTTTCACAGTAGCACACCTCTTCATAAATATCACATTTTAGAAATTATTTGCGAAGTAGCAGATCTGTTAAATAGCATGCGAGACAACAATAACCATTTCTGCACCTTAATGTGAAACTAGCAGTGTCTTATTGGTGATCGTTGTGCTTGAATACAAGCGACAAGCGATTTTCTGCTTCCATAATTCAAAGACATAATTAATAAAACAGCATCAGCCCCTACCCCAAAAATCATAGTATACAAAACAAACTAGTTTTCTGCAAGAGAGAAGCTATCAACATTTTTCAATGATGCGGACAAGCTCTCATGATGTTAAAAACTTCATATCACTATCGCTGTTCATTGTTCTTAGTCCATATGATTTTCATTGTATGGAAAGTCGTTATCTAGAGAACGATGTATCTCAGAATTACAACACATATAAGGGTAGTGGGAAGAGGTGCCGACATACTGACTGCGTCACATGACTTCACAGAATAGTCTTCTGGTTAACCTATTCTAAAGCACATACCAAGAATCTAACGATTCGTGATATGTGTTGTATCTCAGGTACGCTTTTATTGTACCTGTTCATGTGGCAACTTGGATGATATGACCACACGGCCCCTAGCACCGGCATAAGCGGTATTAGATACAAATCTAGAGAGCTATGATGGAAATGCTCTGACAACTCGTATACTGGTAATTGGTGAGCTGTTTCGCTGTGACAACTCGTACATTGGAGATTGGTGAGCTGTATCGTCGTCAGATGTAAATGACGGAATTAACACAAAAGTCTAGTCTGTAAGGCCCGATGTCGACCCAGCATCAACTTCCCACAAATGCCAACATATATCAAAGACCAAAAGGTCTGTACAGGGGGCGGGCCTCGGGGACGAAACGTCCACCAGCAGAATCTCGCCATATACAGGAAAAATTACAACACATATAAGGGAAGTGGGAAGAGGTGCCGACATACTGACTGCGTCACATGACTTCACAGAATAGTCTTCTGGTTAACTTATTCTAAAGCACACACCAAGAATCTAACGATTCGTGATATGTGTTGTATCTCAGGTACGCTTTTATTGTACCTGTTCATGTGGCAACTTGGATGATATGACCACACGGCCCCTAGCACCGGCAAAGCGGTATTAGATACAAATCTAGAGAGCTCTGATGGAAATGCTCTGACAACTCGTATACTGGTAATTGGTGAGCTGTTTCGCTGTGACAACTCGTACATTGGAGATTGGTGAGTTGTATCGTCGTCAGATGTAAATGACGGAATTAACACGAAAGACTAGTCTGTAACGCCCGATGTCGACCCAGCATCAACTTCCCACAAATGCCAACATATATCAAAGACCAAAGGGTCTGTACAGGGGGCGGGCCTCGGGGACGAAACGTCCAGCAGCAGAATCTCGCCATATACAGGTAAAAATTACAACACATATAAGGGAAGTGGGAAGAGGTGCCGACATACTGGCAAAGCCACATGACTTCACAGAATAGTCTTCTGCAAGTTACTTCTATTCTAAAGGCACATACCAAGAATCTAACGATTCGTGATATGTGTTGTATCTCAGGCACGCTTTTGTTGTACCTGTTCATGTGGCAACTTGGATGATATGACCACACGGCCCCTAGCACCGGCATAAGCGGTATTAGATACAAATCTAGAGAGCTATGATGGAAATGCTCTGACAACTCGTGTACTGGTAATTGGTAGGCTGTTTCGCTGTGACAACTCGTACATTGGAGATTGGTGAGCTGTATCGTCGTCAGATGTAAATGATGGCATTTAACACAAAAGACTAGTCTGTAAGGCCCGATGTCGACCCAGCATCAACTTCCCACAAGTGCCAACATATATCAAAGACCAAAAGGTCTGTACAGG